>JAPMUY010001109.1:0-25000 GCA_026901105.3 Galaxias olidus
TTCCTTCAGTTTTTCAAAAGATTCTGTAGCATTAGAAGTCCAAGTCACTAAGTCGTTTATAGTCAGTCCTGTGGCATGCGCTATGTCTGACAATGGTTGAGATAACTTTGCGTAGTTACAAATCCATTGTCAACAATATCCTGTGCATCTTAAAAAAGATAGCACTTGTCTTTTTGTTAGTGGTTTAGGAATTGACAATACTGCTTTGATTCTGTCTTTACCAATTGTTCGTGTATTTTGAGAGATCTCGTGTCCAATGTAGTGCACTTGTTTTTTCACCAGCTGGAGTTTTTGTAGGGACGCTTTGTGTCCCTGTAAGGCCAAATAATGTAACGTTTTAAGTTTTTTAAATGTTGAAGTTTTGACCATTTCTTATTAACACTCTTACAGGCACATGCCTTAGCTTTTTTAATCTTCCCTTCAAATCTTTTTGTCATTCTTAGATTTATTTATGTATATACAAATAGAAAGTTCTTATTCTTATCTTATTTATATAAAGCAAATTTATATACCCCGCAAACTTCTTTTTACTTTCATGTTACTGCATATCACATGTAACGTGTGCCTTATTATAATCCTGGAGCCTCCTATAATATAATTAAAAGAGTTGCAACTCTTTGACAAGAATAAAACTTTTAGACAACAATTAAAACATCAGAAGACATAACATATATAGCGCTTTACCAAATAGGACGGACCGTCAGACGTGGGAACCTCTACTCTCTTTTTCAAAAGTAGGCAACCTCCACTCTGTTTTGCGCTAGGCGGATTTCCAGCATCCCCTTTTAACCAGGTGGGAACATCTACTCTCTTTTTCAAAAGCAGGCAACCTCCACTCTGTAGCGACTTTCATATGTGGGAACCTCTACTCTCTTTTTCAAAAGCAGGCAACCTCCACTTTGTTTTTAGGCGGATTTCCAGCATCCCCTTTTAACCACGTGGGAACCTCTACTCTCTTTTTCAAAAGCAGGCAACCTCCACTTTGTTGTGCGCTAAGATTAAGCGAGAGCCCTTGTCTCTCCTTTAAATCTCTGTGTCGGACTCTAGCCGACCCTGTCCTCAACAGGACAAGACTAGGTGCGTCCACCTCTATATTTCTTTTTATATATGTATTTTAATTTATATTAATTTTTATTTAAATTTTTTATTATTATTACTGAGCGAGGCTCAAAGAAGCAAGTATCAATACTCCCTCTTCCCTCACACAAACATTGAAAATACAACAGAAAATGAATAAATTTTTACTATAATAATTGAACATCAACCACTTCAGTGCTTATTCCAAAATCCAATCTCATATGCTTTCAGACTTTCAAAAAGCCAAATAATTCGTAACAATTATCGGTTTTCATCGCTTACTGTAGTGATGTTTGCAATGGTAGGTCAAATCCTGGTTTCTCAAAAATGGTTCGAGCTTACCACAGCTTCTTTGCAGCTGCCTAGCCACGGGGATTTGCACACCTCCAGAGAAACAGCCCCAGCAGTAGTAGCGATATCTCGGTAGAACCTCCAAATGTCGTGGATCCGATCTTTATACACTCACGAACATAAGTAAAATAGAACACAATAAGACACAGACACTGAAATGGTTGGGATCAAATACTATATTGTTGTACAACAAACTTGTAAACACAAGTTAACCAGATAATAAAGTTTGATACCAGTATTTTACCAAGATAGTACTTCTGCAAAGGACAAAGTTCGTTTGCAAAAGGATCATACTCACACAACGTGTAAGACGCTGCCCAAAGAGAATGATGATCTAAACCTAAAGTCTGCTGTCTTATATCTACATCCATAGAATGCGAGCCTTGTTTTCCAGGCTGCAACAGGTGTAGTGAAGTTTAGAAGAATGCAGCTTAAAGGTTGGAATACTATATCCAGCCTAGGGGTTAGAACAGTGACCTCTTGGAAGTTATATTCAGCTAAAGGGTCGTTAAACTTATAATGATTAATGCCTTGGTTCAAAAAGCACGTTCTCCAATAGATTGCCTTAACACCCTTACAATGAAAAATGTTTTTACAAGATCCGTTACAGAAGTGTCGGCTTCAACAAACACACACCAACTCAGGGTCTAATCCGGGTGTAGTTCCCGCTAACCTCCTTAGCTCAAGTTATAATCCTGACTCTGTAGATTATCCACCCAGAGCCAGGGAATATTAATTACTGCACCTAGTCAACTGTAAATAAGCCTTTTCCAAGCTGTTGAGGACAGAAGCGCTGGGGCTAGGGGCTGGAAGCGGGGCCTGGGCAAGCGGCCAGCCACCCAGGTAGGTGAGGCCTGATCCAGGCTACATGGTCCAAGGTCTTTTAGTCAAAATGTATTTATTCCAAGATTCCATGCTGTGTTTATACGTTTTTTAAAGAACAGTCGAAGTCCGTCACCCTATTGGTTCTAACCCAATGCCCACTGTAAGAGAAATTACATCTGTATAGGTAACCATTGTATGTTAGAGGTATCTACGATCAGATTTCTATCACACCTCTCTCTCCTCTCTCTCCCACAGGGTGTCCTTCACCGGACCTTCAGTGCAATTATTCAATTATTCTTAAGCCAACAGCCCACCCCCCCTCTGTCCCCCACTGTCCCCCACTGTCCCCCTCTCCCACCATCCCGCCCGTGTCCCCGTGGCACGCCTCCCCCCTCCTCACCGTCAGTCAGGTCAGGGGTCTTGGAGAGCTGCTCCAGCTCCCAGCCCAGGTGGAGAGACTCGTCCATGCTTTGTTTCTGGGCCATCTCCAGAACCAGGTTCTCCTCCAGCAGCTCCTCGATGCGCTTGCGGTCCATGTCCCGCTCCTGGTGGACAAACAAACAAAGGACAACATACAAGTTAATCCATGCAAGCATGTAGTACATCAACACATAATTGACTAGTTGTCTTGACTACTTCTCCACCAGCTCCGATATTCCCCTTTTTCTGCGCTCTCACCATTTCCATGTCGTTAATCTTGGACTTGAGCTGCAGGCTCTCCTTCTCCAACTCGTGGAGTTTGTCCGAGCGAGTTCTGGTTCCTTCTATCTGGTCTTCCAACATGGACTTGGTCTCCAGAAGAACCTGGTTGTCCTCCTTCAGCTCCTGAAACGCAGCAGTCATACACAGCAGCATAAATCTCATCTCCTAATCCAGTGCCTTGCTAAAGAGTTCGGGTTGTGACTCCTGTAATGAGGAGGCTTAAATAGAAGCCGCACACTTTAGTGGTGTTATTTTCTGAAGTGACGTACCTCGACTCTGGCCTTGTAGAACTCGATGTCATGTAGCCTTTCCTTGTACCTCCCCACTTCACTCTCCAGCTTGTCCACCCTTATGGCCTTCTCTCTCAGAGCGTCCAGCTCGTCGCGATACGCCCGTGCTGACCTCGCGTCAGACAGCAGCTGCTGGCTCTGGAGGGGATGTGAAACGAGACACAGCATTCAGGTAACAGCTTCCATGGCCAAAAGCAAAGATGCATTTTTTTTTTGGGACACAGGTTGTTCATGAAAACGCACATAAAGAAACACACACATACAAAAGTAGGTGCTTCGACATGGTAATCTGCTTTGATGGGCAACGTCTGTCAAAGCCAATTAGATGGCATCAGCTAGGTGTCGCTTTTTTGTGTCAGACCCACGCCTTGGCCGCCTTGTTGTCGTCGGCCTACTGTAAACACAGGGACATCTTTGCCGCCTCCTCCTCCCCAGCGGAGGTCTTACCGCTATTCATAGCTCAGCCACTAATGCTTTAATGGCCTTAGCCTCTTGCTGCCCAAGAGGTGCACATGACCTGACCACAAACACACCAGACTGAACAAAGGTCTGGCAGGTGGTCAAAGTCTGTCTCAGTCAGTTGTGTGTTGTGGATCGGAGTGGCAGTCAGTGTGAAGGTGTGTGTGTGTGTGTGTGTCCAAAATAAAGAACAGAGGTTTTCTGGCGTGAGTGTATAGCTTCGTCCTCTTACCTCTTGCTGAACCCTCTTGAGCTCTGACTCCAGGTTGTCCACTTCCTGTCTACAGTCCAGCAGCTGCTCACTCTTCTCCTCCCTGAAACGAGGGGAGAGGATGGGGGGATGGAGACGATAGGAGAGGGAGAGGAGACGACAACACAAGCGTAAGTAAACGTTGACGTTGTCCCACTGTAGTCCTTTTCTGTGACACACTGCCCCAAATAAGCATTTGTTCCCAATTTCCTGTCCTGTCCTTACTTGTCCTGTAAGAATATCTACAGGAAATTCTAGTTAATATGGTTTGAGTTCAAATGAACTGGACTCAGATGTCTAGCCTGTGGACAGGAAACCACACCAGCTGGCTTTACTTGGTCAACAAGATGTTGTATACCGTGTGTGTTTGTGTGCGCGTGCTTATTATGGAATGGAACAAAGAGTTAACTTTCTTATAACAATAAAGGATAATGATAATCATAGGACAAACTGGATATATTGCTAAGGTAAGCAGGAAACATTCCATTTACATGTGTGGTGGTAAATAGAGGATTGAACAGGAATCTATTAAAATCCAGCCTCATCAGAGGTCTCGCCAATCAAAACATGGACCTAGTTTGAAAATAGATCATCGTGTCTACCACCAGTGGCGAAGTGTCAACAAGGCCTTTCCTGTGTTATGCCTGACCTCAGACAGTGAGCAGCTGTCTGCGCATGACGGATCTTCTGTAAATATACAGTTCCAGTGAAAATAAACAAGGGACTACGGTGACCCCATGACCTGCTCTAGGGCGCCTACTAATATACAAGTATGCAAATATACCAACTGTCACTGTGCCTTGCCTGCATCTGGGGCTACAGTAGACACACAGAACATCTGGTTCACCTGAGCCATGCCAGGAAAATCCTCTCAGTGTGCATGTTCGCGTGTGTGCTAAAAAAAAGATTAAGTAAGCAACCCTGTTTCTGATGCCGTACCCCTAAAACCCATTTCTCTGTCAGTTTGTCTACATGCACAGTGGTACAGGAAGGGAAGGAAATGACACTAGTGTGTGTGTGTGTGTGTGTGTGTGTGTGTGTGTGGTGTGTGTGTGTGTGTGTGTGTGTGTATGTGTGTGTGTGTGGGTGTGTATGTCTGGCCCTGCGGGTCTGTAATGTGGCAGAATGCCTCAAGCTGCTTTGAAGCCAGGGGACTGTGCATTCCTTGGGTGCTCCTCTGGTCGCCTGCTTCCCTGACCGTCTGATGGTGTCTGTGTGTGCTGGTGGCGCCATGCCTCCGTGTGTCAGTCCGGTCTACTGAGCATCTTCTTGTCGACATGGTTACGGCTCTCTGCCGAAGTGGGCTGAATCTCAACGACCTAAAGCTTATTTTTTTACAGTCACTGAGGCTGTTCTCTTTAAAATCCTGGAATTGTGGGAAAAGAAAGGAGAAGGCCATAAACTACTGTAATTTCCCTTCGGACTGCACGTCTGGTAGAAACATCAGTTTCTGAGTGCGGCCGGGCACCGATGTCTAGATCACACGCTGCGGCACAGAATGCAAAAGCCAAAAGCCATATCGGTTTGACAGCTGTTCCTGCTCTTTCTACAGCTGCTTTTGGTAAAAGACACACACACACACACACACACACACACACACACACACACACACACACACACACACACACACACACCGACCCCCGTCACTGCCCCAACGTACACACACACCACGAACGGTCCACGCTTGTGTTTGTAAGCGTCCTAATCTCAGGTCACAAGGAATGCTGTCATTGTAGATGAAGCCAGGGTAAACGGACAAACACAAGCTTCCCTCACCACCTTTGGCTGTTTCATGGCTGGGGCCAGACAGGCTGCTGCCTCCACATCATGACATCATGTTTTCCTTCTATATTCAGACACTAAAGAGTAACGAGTGATGTTATGATAGAGCCTGAGGGGGAGAGAGAGGGAGTCTGGGTAAGGGGCCGAGCGCGTGGCGTGTCTCTACAGAGGCAGGGGGGAGGAGACGACAGCCAAACAGCAGTCTGCTCCCACAAGAATGGGCCGTGTGGGCGAGCGCCCCACTCGGGAGTAGCCCATCTGCTGTGACTCACACAACAACCAGGAGGGTGACAGTCCACACACAGACAATACCCGCACAAATGCAACCAACCAAATAGTTCAGTTAGGAAGAGGAAGATTTTCAATAGGTGGACATGGACGTGGCCGGTCTTGGCTGAGGGAACATTTTTCTACAACACTGTCATAAGACCTACTGAGAACATCCTGGTAAATAACAACTTGTTTTTGTTTTTTACAGTAGTTCTTGTACAGTAGCTGTGAATAGTTTTATTTCCTGTCCTGTCACAAATGGAGGCATACATTAAGACTTTTCCCAACAGATCTCCTTTCACATGGTTGGTTCAAAAATACCCTCGGGGAATAAATGATGCAGTACCCATGGCAACCGATAAAACAAAAACAGACTCAGAAAGCCATGTTGTTGCATTTCAAAATCTTTCAATGCCTTTAGGATGAGGAAAACACATTTTTCTGTTCTGAAATTGTTTATTTCATAGCCTTACAAACATAACTAAACTGAGCCGATGAGTGCGAGGACTGTCTGGTTCCTGATCCACCACACATGATCTCAGAGCGCAGGGCAGAAAATAAAATAACTGAACTCTGAAATGCAGGCATGCAATGAGATCGTGTATGAGGCTAAAGATAGACTAAGCCAGTCATCAGATGATGAGGTACCAGGTCAGACCAAAAGAAGTAAACTAACAAACACGCTGGATCAAAATCGTAAATAAATAGCCTCTTAACAAATGCCTGAATCAAGTTTTTCCATTTACTGTTAGGGACACAATCAGCCCTTTGACTTCACTGTTTGTTCATCATCAAAATACTTCCCCCTGAAACAGAGACACTTCTCCTCATGACGCCAGCCTGCCTGATAAACTCTGACCAGCCCTAACCACAAAGTCTTTGTTGGTCCCTGGACTACAGCACTCAAAAGGAGGAAGTTCCATTATTCATTACTACAATGTCTGAACCCTTTCCCTGCACTTACGTCCGAGCAGTGCATTACTGAGTGAGCTATGGAGTGAGAAAGAGTGAAACAATGAGGAAATGCACTCTCCTTCATTAAAAATAACCCTCCTTGACCTCAGCGTCAGTCTTCCATTCAATGTACTGTTCTTACAGTCACTCATGTCGCTGAGTGTGAGGAACAGGATGTCCAGCCGAGCGGAGGGTCCTTTAAAACGCACCTTTTTTTCCCCCGCTTAATGAACTACCAACAATCAAGGGAGGAATGCCTTGCAGTTTGAACTGTGCTACATAACGGGCACACACTGTGGACTGGTTGATTGACAGGTGGTCGGTTGCACACTCACAGCTCCTGTCGTAGTCGTCTGATCTTGGCCTTGGCGTCGGCCAGCTCCACAGACAGGTGCTGTTTGCTCTCGGTCCTCCGCATGGTGGGGGAGTCGCTGGGGGACTGGGCCGAGCTGGGGGCCAGGGGAGAGAGATGCCCACAGTCCCTCTCCTGGGTCAGCTCCACGATAGTCTGGGGGAAAAGGACACGGGCTCAGATGGAGACATGGTGCAGTGCAATGGATGAACCTCTGGAGCACAGAACTGACAACAGAAACACAGTGATGCCAGGAGAATCTCCACCAGAGGAACTCAATGAGACAACGGTTCTTTGCAAAATGTCTAAAGCTCATCATTGAACAAATTATTAAGCCTCCTAATCCTTAATATTTTATGATTTTGTGACAAAAGGAGTAATTCAGCAGAATTAACATATTTAAAATGCAAAAACAATTCCTATTTGGTAATATACACAGGGAATGGGGCTTTAATCATGGTTTTGTAAAGCCAACAGACATTATCCAGACATATCTAACCATAACCTGACTGGCCTCCGACACGTTAACTAACTCTTGTGGGGAATTAAGTCTACTGTAGTTAAACAGCTACTGTATTCCCCACCGTAACGTTACGCTATAGGACTCCCTGCTGTGAGATGGCAAAGTGTCCGGATTAGATAAACAAGGCAGATTATAGATTAGCCCAACAGGATTGGAGCACGCCTGTAGTCTGCAACTCAAAAGGTTTCTGGAGTGGAAAACAAACGTGTGCGATAACCTCCCGCGCTTTGCATTGGGTTCAGGGAGAAGAGGGAGAGAGTGTGGGCCCAGGTTTTGAACAATGGCGTTGGAGTGGGCTTAAGTAGACATGAAAGCAGGGATTCTCATTATGTAAATATGAACCCAAGGACCTAATCGCACCATCTACACACACACACAACTCTCGTGTCCTCCACGCACAAGCTAGTGCCAATGCGAGGAAATGGGCTTTTAATTGAGAGCGGCTGGACTACTCGACTGAAGCTCTGGAGGCCATTATCACACACACACACACACACACACACACACACACACACACACACACACGAGGGCATCTGTATGGGTGGGCTGGACTTAATCATCCCCCCACTGGCTTCAACTGACACTGTGACGCACATGGACACAAACTACACACAACACAAACGAGATAACCCTCTCTATACAATAAACTGTTTACAGCAGACCTCCTTTCCACTCAGTACACAGCTCACAGATTGTTACAGTTTCCCTTTTTATATACTGGCTTATAAGACTCATAAAAAGGATTTCCGGTCTCCAGTTATATTTGTTCCACTGTACCAGCAGTATATTACGCTGCAGTGCCATCCCTCCCCCAGCCACTCAAATACTCAAAGACAGACACACACCTCCAGTTGTTCATCTCTCTCGTCGACCAGGCGTTTGAGATGGAAGGCCAGGCTCCTGGAGAGGTTGTCCAGGTCTTCCCGAGGCATCTCGCTGCCTTCCAGCCACTGCAAGTCCACCACGTTCTCCTGGTTTTGAGTCACCTTAGAAAAACAACAACGTTGTATACTCATCCAGCTCTGTCAAGTATATACAGTCGAACGTGTGCACTATCGTCACACCAAACTACACACAGCTGGCAAGATCAGCAAGACTATTAATACATTTTGGAAACAAAGGCATAAAAAATCTAATGAAATTCTGAGCATATTATTACCAATCATTTTTATTGAGGTTCCCTACACTTCCAACATTCTATAACGGGTGTACCACAAAATAACTGTGTATTTTACTCGTCATAGTTTTAAAATGTCCTTAAAACAACCAGTTTCCCGGCAGCAGACACTATGGGAGAACAGAGGGCAGGCTATAGCCTCCGACCATGGAGTGCAGAGGGCAGAGTGTAGCTCGTGCCAGTGACCCTACCTCTTGGATGTGGGCTGCTATGGCGGCTTTGGTGTCAAAGTCCAGCGTCTGGATGCCCTCGATGTACTCTTCTTTCCTCTCACACTGCAAACCGACAGAGACGAGGGGATGGAGAGGCAGGCACACACACAGAGACAGCACACACAGGGGGGACAGAGAGAGATTTATTAAGGTTTCTAAGAGATGAGAACAGACTGAATCATGACCCCTTTTATACTACAATGCGAGCGCGTCAGTAGTAATGAATCTTTTTTTATATAGCACTTTTCAAATCAAATGTTACAAAGTGCTTTGCGTGTGCATTAGACAATAGACTAGATGTTTAAATTTAATAAATGTAATCCAACAGTCGACAGCTATTTAAAAAAAAAAAAATTATGTATAATGATTTCAAAGAATTAACTCAAGTAGCCACTAGCCAGTCATATGTCATTCAGGAAGATTGATCCAAAGTCTAGGAGTTTGAATCGCAAAAGCTAGGTCCCCTTTCATTTTTCCGTAAAGCCTTATCTGTAGACTGAAGTCTACGTTCTTGCTTGTAAGAAATCAAAATGTCTTTTATATAATCTAGTAGACAGTAATAGTCAAAAGACAAAAAGATGAAAAGTGCTGCTCTCCACTACCGGAATGCCCTCCAAGAATTCCATCCCCGGAACGTGACAGTATTCCAGAATGTTCCGGGGGTCTTTGGGAGGTCAACAGAGCCGGCGTGGGATGCTGAACCTGATTGGCTGGCTGTGGGGGAAGTAGTTATCTCAGTCTGTCCTCTGGGATAACAGAGAGAGCTGAGAGGAATACATTGTTGCCTCCGTTGGCGAGGTGACCATGCAGACTCGACTTTAGGACAGAAAGAGGCCTGCTCTGGCTCACATTCTACAGTACATATTTACCTCTCCCTCTCCTGCTACTGTACATTAAGGACTGGTTCTCTGGGCCAGTGCCTCAGACAGAACCACTCTCTTAAAGAGTAAACCTATTACCAAGGTCTGAAAAGCCAGAAGAATTGGTGGCCAACAGCGAGCTGGTGCTAGTGTGAGTAAGTGTTAGTCACATCTGCCGGCTCTGTACAGAACAATGGAGTTTGGGTGTGGGCAAAGGGGTGTTAGTGTGAGTGATGGTGCCACAGTGACTAAGGGCTCTTTACAGCAGGAGAGCGGTGCAGAAACAGGAAGGGTTTATGGCACCGCGGAGGGTCTTTAGAGACGTGACGACTGATCCAATAACACACACCATGGGCAAGGACTCAGAGGTAAACAAGTGGAAGCATTTCACTATTCAAACAAAACTACTGTAGAATCTCTGCGCAGGACTCTGTACGATCATCTGATGACACAGAGCTAGGGTTTTTAAGTGTACGTTCCAGTTGTTTGAGGGGGCAACGAGTGGTTAAGCTCACCTGGACGGCACAGCCGAGCAACAGCAGCAGCAGTTTCCTGATCTCTTCCAGGCCTTGCTCTGTAGAAACACACACCGTATTGACAATGAGTTAGACATTTGACTGACGGCCGTTTACAGATTGATGTGCAGCAATACAATTTTACTTCGGAAACCAGGTCCAAGCTGTGCATTCAATATTACAATGTATTGATTGCCAGCTACAAATTTTTGAGTGTTTTTTCCAACGTCAGACTTGTACCTGGCAGGGCAAGTTATAGTAGTCTGGCATCTGTTAGTACATAATTTCATCAAATGATAAATTATAAAACAGCTGTTAGCAAGCTTCACAAGGCTGATGTCATCATCTGTGCTAGGAGGGAAAACAAGCCAGGTGGTGTGTGAGAGTGTGTATGCTTTTGTGTTTGTGCATGCACACATCACACAATGTTTTACCTTTGTGTGGGCCTTCACTTACGCATCTGTGTGTGTGTGTGTGTGTGTGTGTGTGTGTGTGTGTGTGTGTGTGTGTGTGGTTTCGTGTATGTGCAGGTACATGCGTGATAAGCCAGCTCACAGTGGGCCCCTGGGGGCCGACAGTGCTGGCGAGGGCTTAAGTAATAACCACAGATAACTAACAACAGGCCGTAGACGGCGGGCTTGTTCCCTGGTTGACTGGGGGAGACACAGCACAACATGCTGTGCAGACAGATCCTCTCCCAAAAAGGCACAGCAACTTCAACTTCACGGGTCTCCTAAAATCAATGAACCAGACGGACAATAGGACACAGGGACTGGAGTGGCACATCCCCAACACTTCATCAATCTTACTCCACAGGGTTGCAATGGGAAGGGATGTTCTCAGTTTGTCAACAAGGGTGGGAGTAGTGCAGAGGGGAATATAGAAAGCTGCTCCAAGGGAGTTTAAAATGAATTCCTGACCATGCCCTGTCAAGGCTGCATGCTACCAACTCGACTTCCAGACAAAACACACCCCGTTAAGATAATATGAAAGATAGGGTATCTTAACAAAGCCTCCTTGTGTAAGGGGAAAAAGCAGATAGGAGCGTTTGGGAGTGTGGCTGAAGAATAGCTCATCTTGAACTGGATGTCTACGGACCAACACACAGGATGTCCAGAATTAGGAGAGGCGGGACTATACTTTCAGCTACACTAACAGGATGTTTAGCTTCCCATTTAAACCCTCTGCTGTTTTCCCACTGAGAGAATAAATAACCACTGGCCTAAATTTACAACCATCATCAGCACAGCAGAGACACTGAGTAAGCTATCTAGAGGAGAAACATGTCTGTTACTGTATGAGAGGGCAGGGGTTAGGTCCACTAGTCAGTACAGCTAAAGTAGCTCTGCTGTACACCTCAGTGCCAGAGTTCAGAGGTCACCCGATAATCTCTGGGACCCCATCTTTATTCGATCAATGGGAGGAGCCATCTATGACACCACAGTAAAAGCAGTCAAACAGTTAGAAATGACTAGAAGCAAATAGATGTCTGGACAAACATGTTAAGGAACGGATATTTGAACTAATTCCCAAGTTTGTGTTAAATGATAACCTGTTGTTTGTGTAACCAAAACCTCCATCGGTTTTTGTGTGAATGCCAACATTTGATTAATTCAAGTCGTTCAACAGATTGCATCCAGGGGATCTCTCTCTCGTCATCTCTCACTTTTAACACAGCCTATCTTACATTATTTTGACGTATTCTTCCAGCTCTTGGTGGATTAGTTAAACTGTGAGCTGTTAATATGTAACTGACCAAAGATCTGCCCCAAGCCCCTGCCAGGTTAACTAATCAGCTTTTAACTGCCTCTCTCTCTCACACACGGCACTGAGGGACGACATGCGACACCCACAGTATAGACAATCTATATTTACTCAATTTCCGCTGTCAAAACATTAGCATTTCAAATGATGGAAAATCGTTAAGAAAGAAGACCGGCGTCCGCAGAGAATACGGAACGCCTCAGACCTTGTAGAAGGTCATTCCAAAGGACGCTACCGTGACAAAAATGCCTAGCAACCAGCGATGTCTTATCACTGTGAGCCTAGGAGGGCTTGATTCTGCTGCAGAGCCCCGACTACACAGAGGAGGCAGCGGCGTGATTTAGGAGCGCAAATCCTCGCCAGCACAGAACGGGAGATAAGGAGGAGGGTAGGCAGCGCACTCTAAATGAATAACTTACTGACGGAGGAGAGAGGGGGAAGACACAAAGAAGAGAAAGAAAGAGGGAGAAACAGGTTGAGGGGAAAGAGGGCGCGAATGAGAGAGAAAAGAATAGAAGATAGAAGAAGCGGGGGAAGAATGAACAGATCTGGAGGGAAAAACGAGAGAATGAGGGTGGTCGTGAACTGGGGAGGGCGAGTTTAAAATAGACGGAGGAGGAAAGATCCCTGTGGGTATTGCAGCACAGGCGGCCACAGCAGTAACAGCAGCAACAGCAGCAGTAACAGCAGTAACAGCAGCAGTAACAGCAGTAACAGCAGCAGTAACAGCAGCAGTAACAGCAGCAGTAACAGCAGCAGTAACAGTGTCTCTGCCGCCTTTGTTATGACAGCACTGCCCAGCTCCGCCTTGAGGCCCCTGCGCTAGGCACACCCACTTCCCCTCTTCCTCCGCTTCTCTGGTTAACTCACGCTATACTTCCCATCCTCTTTTACATACACGGTCATCCATCCATCCATCCATCCATCCATCCATCCATCCATCCATCCACTCTTATTTCCTTCCGCTCCCTGCTATTCTTTGGTTTGGTCACTGATTCCTACTGGTATCAGAGCACCTCCCCCATTCCTCCTCCTCCTCCTCCTCCTCCTCCTCACTGTCCATACCCACGTCTCTCCACTCCTCCTCCTCCTCCTCCTCCTCCTCCTCCTCACTGTCCATACCCACATCTCTCCACTCCTCCTTTCCCCCCTCAATCCTGGCAGGAAGCGCCGGGTCAAAGGACAGTGAGTGACCCTACTTCCTGTTAAGCCATTGTTCACCGGAATAAGAAGTGTGTGGGAGTGTGTGTGTGTGGGGGGGGGGGGGTCTGTGTGTGTGGCTGTGTGGCTGTGTGGCAGTGTGGGGGGTGTCTGTGTGTGTGGCTGTGTGTATGTGTGTGTGTGTGTGTGTGTGTGTGTGTGTGTGTAGGAAAGCATGACAGGGTTCCGCTTGTTACCTCCTTGGTATGATCATTGTTGTACCGCAGCCAAACTGGTGTGACTATCAAACATTCCTTTCCTGCCACTAACTTAACCTGAGGAGTCCTAACTATTCACAGCCCTCTAACTAACCGTACACAGAGCACTCACATCCACAATCAAAAAAGCCCTCGTCACACACTTGAAAACACACTGTTTCAATAACTTTCTCTCTGTTCCACATTCTGCTTTAAAACCCCTTATCTAACCCCACCCCACTCCACCGGTCAGAGGGTCAGCTGCCACGACTGTTACTGTCTCTAAAGCTGGGATTAGCTACTAAAGACATCAAACACTTGCATGGTTCTTTCACAGGGTTGTCTAAGGCAACCCATGATGAGCTGGATCTAAAGTAGAAGAATACGGGTGCATGCCCTGTGGAACAAAAGACTGCATGTCCGTTGCGAGGAGAAGTAGGCAATCTGACTATAAAGAGGCACAGCTGATAACTACAGTCTGGAACCGCTTACAGATGATTCCTCCAGATTACTTTGGCTGTATCTGACACACACTCACACTCACGCTGGCACACACACACAGGCACACACACACACACACAGGCACACATGCACACAAAGGGTAAGGAGTGAGTTCCTAAGGTGGGGGTGTACATGTGTGTATGTTAATGCATGCATTTGAAAGTTAGGGCTATGTGTGAGTGCAGACATGAGTCTATGTGTGTGTATGAGTATGTGCATGTATGTGTGTGTGTGTGTATGTCTATAAGAGTGTGTGTGTGTGTGTGTGTGTGTGTGTGTGCATATATGTATGTGCATGTATGTCTATAGATGTGAGTGTGTGTGTGTGTGTGTGTGTGTGTGTGTGTGTGTGTGTGTGTGTGTGTGTGAGTGTGTATGGGTTTCAGACAGACTAGGTTAAACCAGGGCCTCAGGGTAGTTCCCACAGCAAACCGTCGACAGCGCTCTTCTGCACCCCTCCCCCACGGAGACACACACACACACACACACACACACACACACACACACACACACACACCTCAGCTCCCTAATGGCAGTGTAATAAAAGCCACATGGCCAATGGCTTTCAGCTGGCAGCCCCAGCCGTGCCTTGTCAGGACGGGGGGGTGGGAGGTCAAAGGGGAAAGGTAACCCACTGCCTTAGCTGTGATAGTGGGAGTCAGCCCATTCCGACGGCAAGTGGAGCTAAACCAGGCTATGTCTTTACATGGCAGACTAAAGGCACCATGAAAACGTCTCTCGTCGACGCCTTGATGTGAGCAACAGGATGCCCTTGGGCACCGGAAACGCTCTCCCTCACGTCGGACTATCAGGCGACATGGTCGGGGGTTAGAGGTCAGAGTTGAGCCGTTTTAATGACTCAATGAAATTCACACTCGGGCCGCGCAGTGACGGCTTGTCACGTGACTTGACGAATGAGGAAGGAAGTGGTCTCCGTGGGAACAACTGTCCAGAATGGCTTGGAACAACGGAACCAAACATCAGCGCTCATTTCTGACAGAACACGTTCCGCCCGAGTAGACTAGCGGCATTCAGACAAGAAATAAAACGTGTTGTTTATAATCCATCTGTCCATTGTCAGAATATGGGCCTAGTGTGTAGAGCGTAGCATGGTGGTGTGGTGGTGTGGTGAACCTACCCGACAGAGGGTTCCGGCCCAGAACCAACACGTTAGGCAGGGGCATCATCACCAGCTGCTGGAGGCTCTCCTGGAAGAAAACAGAGAAACACGGTCAGCACGATATTTACTCAACACGTCTGACGCCTATCACAGGTGACCTCCCTGCACACTGCTCATAGCTACAGTTACCTGCCTGCACACTGCTCATAGCTACAGTTACCTGCCTGCACAGTCCTACTCCTATCACAGGTGACCTCCCTGCACACTGCTCATAGCTACAGTTACCTGCCTGCACAGTCCTACTCCTATCACAGGTGACCTCCCTGCACACTGCTCATAGCTACAGTTACCTGCCTGCACAGTCCTACTCCTATCCTACTCCTATCACAGGTGACCTGCACACTGCTCATAGCTACACCTGCCTGCACAGTCCTACTCCTATCACAGGTGACCTCCCTGCACACTGCTCATAGCTACAGTTACCTGCCTGCACACTGCTCATAGCTACAGTTACCTGCCTGCACAGTCCATCTCCTATCACAGGTGACCTCCCTGCACACTGCCATAGCTACAGTTATCTGCCTGCACAGTCCTACTCCTATCACAGGTGAGCTCCCTGCACACTGCTCATAGCTACAGTTACCTGCCTGCACACTGCTCATAGCTACAGTTACCTGCCTGCACAGTCCATCTCCTATCACAGGTGACCTCCCTGCACACTGCTCATAGCTACAGTTACCTGCCTGCACAGTCCATCTCCTATCACAGGTGACCTCCCTGCACATTCCTACTCCTATCACAGGTGACAGGAGTCTGCACAGTCCATCTCCAATCACAGGTGACCTGCCTGCACAGTCCTACTGATCAGTCTGCACAGTCCAACTCCTATCACAGGTGACCTCCCTGCACAGTCCAACTCCTATCACAGGTGACCTGCTTCTACAGTCCAACTCCTATCACAGGTGACCTGCCTGCACTCAGCTACGGTGAGTAACCTACGACACGGACCTGGTTCCCGGTCCCCTCCCCTGCAGGCTCCCTGTCCAGCGGAGGTAATCCTAAACGGACCGCACAGCTCAGTGAGTCACCATGTTTTCTAGCCACAGACAGACACGCCGTGGGGGGGGTACGACCTTCACGCGGGAGGTTTCAGGGACACGGAGCAGCAGCACGACGGGGGGGCTGCGCTGTCATCTGACTGTGGCTCCGTGCTGCAGTGTCTGTGAATGATCTCCCCCGGCCCTCCCAGCCTACATCCAGCTCCTCGCGCTCTGCGGTTGTCGCCAGAGGGAGGAGGGTGTCATTAAGAGGATCAATCTGAACCACAGGGGGAGTCTCATGTGGCAGAGTTAGATGATATCATCCCACAACCGTGTGCGTGGACGTCTTTCTGTCCGTCTGACTGTCTGTAAAGCGCTCCAAGATTGTCAGGTGATGTGTGAAGTGACTGTAGTGTTTGTGTGGGTCAAAAATGGCTCATGTGTCCCTTTCAGCTCACAGCGTTACAATCATGGGTCTGTCATGCAACCCAGATGAAACCAGCTGGGACGTAGCTCTTTGAAGCATAGGATCCCATGCAAACACACAAGTAGACAGTCGTCACACATAGCAGTTAAGCCTGCAAGGGACTGCCTAAGTAACAGCACTGTAAAACTATTCTTTTCAAAGATATTGATTTCCTGAGACAGATGTTGAACTGTGCGAATGCGGTGTTCATGAGGTAGTGAGTAACACAGTCCACCAGGCCGTGTGTGTGTGTGTGTGTGTGTGTGTGTGTGTGTGTGTCTGTGTATATAATCTCCAAATGTGTGCAAGACCTCCCGTCTGGTTTTTGGACGTGTGCCAAGCCAGTCCTCCCGTGACACTGTCCTTGTCTATATTGTGTAGAGCCACTGTAGTCCCACTGGGCACGGGGCCATACAGATTCAGCCACAGTACACACTACATTATATTGGCCTTACCGGGTGGTGATTGGGTCGTGTATCTCTCTCTCTCTCTCTGTGTGTGTGTGTGTGTGTGTGTGTGTGTATGTGTGAGAGAGAGAGAGAGAGTGTGTGTGTGTGATAGAGTGTTGCTTGGCAACTGTATCAAATAATGTAATCAGGGGATATACGCTGTGCAGGAGCTAGGCTTAGCAATAATGTCTGCCAAAGCTAAATGTGCACGTCTCCTTTAGGCGACTAGGTTTAAAACAAAAACATCTTTCTTCTGATTAATTAGTATGAACTGATAATACCACATAGAACAAAAACTCCAAGAGGAGCCACGTTAAAATGCCACACATTTTCAAAGAAAAGTCACTCATGTTTTCAAAACACTGTCATATGCCATATTTTCCACCACCAGAAAATGATTGAGGGCAACGGGTTGAAATAACTCAGGCCTTGGGTTGAAATGAACCCTAGCCCATAAATTAAACAAGGGCTACTTCTTTAAATATTCAATGTATAGCCTGCTCCGGCAAAGAGCAGTCTGAACCCCTGTAACCTCGTTTGCTGGATTTGCCATGCCGTTATTTTTTGCTGATGTGTTGTAAAAGCAGCTTATTAACAGCAGATTTCAGCTATTCTCCACAGTCCAACCATCTGGCAGTTACACACTGCATAAACTCACCAGGAAAGACAGCTCATCTTCACAAGCTAATCCTGGGGTTTGACCAATAAAAGGTTTGGTCATACACTAGAAAAATTGGGTTACTTTGACATCTCAGCGCCGGTAAACAAAATAGCCTTTAGTTGTTTTGATCAAGATCACAAAAACCAGGCATTGGTGCCCACAGGTTAGGTACACACATACTGGCTGTTTTCAGTGAACATTTATTATGCGTGGAATTAACAAAACTCCCCATCCAAGCCATTTCCTAACCATGCAGTCATTCCCTAATGCTCTGCACTCTCGCCCTAGATGTCAGTGGGGTTCACAGTGAACTGGAGTACGATAACCAGATCGCTCTGTAACAGTGTGAGGTGTCCCACTAGCTGTGTTCCCTAGAGACTTGAAGTGAAGGTTAGAAAGCGGGTCAGGTCAAGCGGTTTCCATGGTTACGCAGGCCATTTGACCCGGTTGCCATAGTTATCTGCCAGTCAAGACGGCAGAGCCTGGCGACTCCTTCGGCCGTCCTCGTTGCAGGCTATTTAATACTGCATGTGTAGTTATGGACATTAAAGCAGCAGTGTTAGTGGTGATACTGCATGTATAGTTATGGACATTAGAGCAGCAGTGTTAGTGATGATACTGCATGTGTAGTTATGGATATTAAAGCAGCAATGTTAGTGGTGATACTGCATGTATAGCTATGGACATTAGAGCAGCAATGTTAGTGGTGATACTGCATGTATAGTTATGGACATTAGAGCAGCAGAGTTAGTGATGATACTGTGTGTATAGTTATGGACATTAGAGCAGCAGTCTTAGTGGTGATACTGCATGTATAGTTATGGACATTAGAGCAGCAGAGTTAGTGATTTTACTGCATGTGTAGTTATGGACATTAAAGCAGCAATGTTAGTGGTGATACTGCATGTATAGCTATGGACATTAGAGCAGCAGTCTTAGTGGTGCGGAGCTGGAGACAACAGGCCATATGGAAACCACAAGCATAGCAGAGACACGGTGCCCTGCTGTCTGATGAACAGTGCTGTGGACACCCATGTGGCCTACCGGCCGCTGACTGTGGCGGACTTCCGGAATAACCTGACAACTGCCTCTGTCGGTTGTTGGGAACACACACACACACACACACACACACACACACACGTCTCTCTGTGTTGTAACTGCTGCCCCTCCCACTCTGGGACACACACACACACACACACCTGTCCCCCCAGCAGGCACATGTGTCGGCCACATCAAGCAAACAGCACGTTCAGGCACATTGTTATGTGTTACTTACAGTATCAGCTCTCCTCATCGGTTCCTACACAGGGACTTTGAAGTTTTGCTAAGCGAAAATCCATAAAAATAGCAGAGTTTATCCAATCTAATAAGCCAAGGTAAAGGTCCCTTTCAGTGATAGCACTTACAGTATAGCACAACCTAAAGCCTGAGTTAGATCAAGTGAAACAAAAAAAACAGGGTTTAACAAACGTTAAACTCAAACGTGGACTGTTCAATTAAAGGTTTGTTGCATAAAACGATTCGTCATAAAAGGATAGTGTATTTTATTTAGAACATATGCAACAGAATTTGTCTCATTATACGTGAGGACCTAAAATGGTGCCCGCACAAGCATAGCTAGCGGTAGCAGACTTTTAAATAATGTGTGTGGAAAATAGATAGTATTTGGGTTAGCACTGCAGAATGCTAATATAGAAGGCCAGGACACTGTAGAGAAATATGCTATAAGGATTAGCTTAATGCTAACAAGGGCTTAGCTACATCTCATCCCTCATCCATAAAACATGATGGAAACTGCATGTGAGAGAGAAAATAGACAGAGCCCGCATTTGTGAGAGAGAGAGAGAGAGAGAGAAAGAAAGAGAGTGAGCAAGAGAGAGAGAGCAAGAGAGCGAGAACAAATAGGCGCAGACATCACAGTGAGCTTGTCGAGATGATGTTCAGTCAAAGTAGGATGGCGGATACTGCACACACTCTTCCCTTTGAAATGGAAAGAGATGCATTCTGCATTGTCTGTGTGGAAAACACAGTATCTACGGTAGCAATAGAACACATGTCACCCAAGTCAGAATAATCTGCCGCATCCAGGCCACAGACGGACGGACGGACGGACTCTCTCTCTCTCTCTCTCTCTCTCTCTCTCTCTCTCTCTCTCTCTGAACTGAGAGTGAGAATATTGTATAGTTCTACACGTGGCATATCCTCAAGAGAGAGAGAGAGAGAGAGAGAGAGAGAGAGAGAGAGAGAGAGAGAATATTGGCGTGGCATATCCTCATAGAGATGTTAGGCTGCTGTGGTGACAGGCAGACAAAGAGAGCGGTAGCGCGGGGGAGAGAGAAGGGGAGACGGTAATGAACGAGTGAGGACTGACGGGGAAAAGAACCAAAACGTGTTGATGAGCGACAAAGCCATACAAAAGGCAGAGAGGAGGAGAGGACGAGCGCTTTTTGCTTTGATTCCTCTCCTCCACACCGCCAGCCAGTCAGGCCAGGGGCCACGGCTAACTCTCCCATCTCCCATCACCCTTTCCCCTCCTCCTCCTCCTCCTCCTCCTCCTCCTCATGCTCATGCTCATGCTGTATTATTGATTGCAGCAAGGTTCAGCAATCCTCCTGACTGGGTCGGGTTTCACATAAAGCCCAACAGAGTCTATTGCTGAAATGCTGGTCAGCCTGGTGTTGGGGGTTAGGGACTTAAGTCTCAGCAGTGCGCACGCACACACACACACACACACACACACACACACGGCTGGATCGTTATGCTGACATGCAGTCCTTTGCAGTGACACATTGAGTGAGTATTAACCTATCTCTCTCTGAGTGTGATGCCTTCGTCGGGGGGGATGGGGGTGTTGGTGGATTGGTTGTGAGGCTCTTGTGTTTTGGTCTCACAGGGGCCCTGTTTGTTTAGGAGGTCCCACCCCCTTCACCCCTCCTAAACTCCCAGGGCATGGTTCCGCTGCCGGCAGAGCTTTAACAGGGAGCTAGTTGTTGAGAGAACTACACTCTGCGTGTGCGTGTGCGTGTGAGCGCGTGCATCTGTGTGAATTCTGAATCACACCCATTTTTCAGACATAGAAAGGGTTGCCATAGTAACCGGGAGATGGGTTTATTCCCCCCATCATACCAGTGGATTCTCTCTAATACGCACACACACACACACACACACACACACACACACATTAATTCTCCTGGGTACGGCACTGCGGACTTCCCTCCTGCTGAAAGAGTGTGCCGAGATTATGAACCTGCAAAAGAGCTTAGAAGCAGAGAACGAAGGAATCCAGAAAAGAGAGAGGGAAGAGGGGATGAGGAGAGCGGGTATTAGAAGACGAGAATAAGAGAACAGGACATGAACTTACAAAGACAAGAGGAAGGAATAGGAAACAGCCGTTCCAACAGCTCTGACAACAATGGGAAGGCGCCTGCTTCCCCTATCTGTCTGAAACACCTGACAGACACACAACCACGCAGGCACACAGGCAGGCACATGCTCAGCACCCACACCAGCGCTCCCACAGACACAAGAAATGATAACAAACAAACCCCAGCAAACCATCACTTCGCCGACAAAACACTTCCATGTTACCCTTTCCAGAAGGTGACAGCTCTTCAGTGATTGTGTTACATCAATGAGAGGGTACTAGCAGCAGCCATTGCTGTACTATAAAGCCCATTCTGGAGAACAATGATCACTAGTCTGCAGCTCCATACCACCAGCCAGTGGTTCTGCTAGTCGATCTAACAGCGGCAGACTGGACACAGTCTTGGTGTCTGCTGTACCTGCTCCATACATTGCTGGATTATACAGTAGACCATCGTCTAAGAAACAAAATGCATCTCAGAGCGAGGGTGTAGGACATGATTATTAGTTAGTCAGATTCCAGTGAGTGTGAACTGGAATCATTAACACTGGCACAAAATATAAAAACATATGAAAATATAAAACACTATGAAACTATCAATATAAAATGTCTATTGGGACAAACAAACATGTAGCCTACAGTAGGAGCTAGTCAGCATTAGAAATGGAAATTAGATTAGACCTACAGTCACTATCCCACGCCCAGTGTGTAGTATACTGGATGTTTTTACACTTCTTCATTCTCTATTTAATTATCTAAGAGGCCACTGCTTAATGCAAATGTTAATGTAGTTTTTTTACTTAGTTATTTTGAAGTGCACCTGGGGGAACATGTAAGGAGGAGAACTACAATGGCAAACACCCGGACTGGCCAGATGGACACACACATCCAAGGAGGAGGACAGAAACAACCATTAGTCCTGTCTCACTTTTGTTCTCCGCTAGCTAACTATCAACGTAAGTGGTTTTACCACAGAGCCCAAGGCCTGAGAAAGAGGAGTAGGAGGAGGGGGATGATACTGCTGCTCTCCCCCAGGACAGAGGCACCTTGGCTTGGCCGGCCTGGCACAAACACCCCCCTGCCCCTAAGGCTGAGGCTGGTTCCTGCCCTCCCACTCACTGGATGTTAAGACACATTCTGCTGGTCGGTAATGAGGCACCGACACAACATGCAAGCACGTCTGTGTGACATTTCAGGTCATGTTTTACAAAACACCACGCCTTCAATGAACCTTTGTTGTACCTGTACAGGCAAGACAACAAAGATCCTTTCCTCCACGCAGTTCCAAGTGATCTTATTAACCCCAACGTTTTCTAACTTTAACCAATGAATGACTTCTACTGTAGTGTAGTGTGCAATGTCTAGCCTTGAGGGATATTTCCCGTCAAACAAATATTTTCTTTAATAACATCTCACGCTGAAAACTTGAGCCCTTCTCATGATCGCAGGCAGGCTTCCGAAAGCAGAGAAGGAGAATTCAAGGTGTTTGAAACTAGGCTAGAAGCTTTGATGGTCCACAGGGCAATGTGCCCACTGTTATAAACCAGGTCAGTCATAAATGTCAGCCAGCACAACACAGCCCTGCGGTGGTTATCCTCTATACGTCGCCCTTCTAGAAAACAACTCAACGCTCCTGGGCTTCTTCTCATAGAACAGCCCCACAGCAGGCAGAGAATAGGCCTCTGCTCAGCCTGTAGGAGAGCAGGCTGTATTCTCCCTGCACTGTACAGAGGAACAGAGGAGAGTTATTTCAGTCAGAGGCGGTTTCCTGCTGCTCAACAAATTCAGAGGCCAAAGTGTGTGTGAGAGAGAGAGAGAGAGAGAGAGAGAGAGAGAGAGAGAGAGAGAGAGAGAGAGAGAGAGAGAGAGAGAGAGAGAGAGAGAGAGAGAAACCACTGGGTTAACGGTGTTTTGAGGAGGCCATGCCATGGTAGGGGGGTGGGGGATGGGAAAACCTTAGACAGCCTCACGACAGGAAGCACCAATCCCTTCGGTCAACTCAAGTCATGCACTGAGTCAAGGGACTGTCGGCCTGGCAACAAAGCCGTCTGGGGTGACAAACCCCCATCTTTGAGTCCCCCTGTTGACATCACACGAGCGTCACGTCTCAAACCACGCAGACAGGCCTCTATGTTGAATAGGTCACTGAAACAAAAACACCATCGCCACTGTTTGGATAGGATCTTAGGGAGAAGATATTATGCTATGGGTTTAATCAAATTGACACTAACTGGAAGCATTCACAGGGCTTCAATAGGGGGCCAGTGCAAGTTAACTGTGCAATGTGAATTGCCTTCCCTTGCATTACGTCTTCATAGTTTATACTCTCCAGATGACAAAGGGGTTGCAGAGCAAAATAAGGCAAATTACCAAAAAGGCAGTGCCATGAATGTCGTCGGCGGAACGTGACCAAACAGAGTTAGCTTGCAGTCACAAGAACATGACCTAATACATGAATATAATTGTGGTGCAGACGCTAAAGGCTGTGAAGAGAAATCACCAGGGAATTCCAGGGACTTCGAAATTACGGCAATCGTAAAAAAAATCATAGGAAACTGAAATAACATCTGGCTCGAAGGGACAGCTATGATAACAAGGCACTCTGACAAACGCACATTCTTTTCAATTTGTTCCATGAGAGTATCCAAATAATATAGAAAAAACAAACAGCATCCACCCATGGCTGTTTGAGTGTGTGCTTACCCCCAGTGTGTACTGCCATGCTAGCTAGCTCTCTCTGGCCCACTAACAGTCCATCTTTGTGTGGCTCTAGGTGAGGCTACAGAGCCAGAGCTGCAGCCAGACCCTCTGCAGCCTCCAATCCAGATCTGCCCCATCCCTGCCGTAGTCCAGCTCAATGCAGGCTCTGTGCACCAGCAGACCACTGGCCGGTTTACTGACTCACTCGCCGAGACACGCGCAGGTCTCACAGCCTATAGGTCACGCCTCGCCTAAAAGGTCACTCAATCAAAAAATACAACTTGCTTTGAACAATAATTTAACGGCTGAGTACTGTGGGGTTATCATAGGTTTACCGTAATGTTGGCATTGAATCACTTAGATGTGGGTTACAAAAAGGTGTGCCTTCTGCTAGACTACACTTAACTGCCTTTCATAGCGGGCATAGTTCACCCAAATTGTACAATATGGGGGGAAAATGTTGTCCCAACACAGAGCTCTGTCTTGAATTGCTATGATGACTGAGAAAACAAAACGGGGTTGTGATATTTGCAGCTCCCAAGCCCCGTATCCTGACCCATGGCCTCAGGAGTCACATGAGTCCCAGGCTAAAGAGTAGCTCCAGCTCTGAGGAGCCAGGCTAGGCCAGGCCAGGCCAGCTAGCTCCATGTGAATGGGCGCTCTGTTCCCATTCAAAAAGCAGTAAAAACAAAATGGGCCGGTGGGCTGGACACCCCACCCCTAACCAAAGCCGAGAGGGGAGGCGGGAACGAGGCACGGAGGAACAGAGGGCAAGTCTTCAGTTCACAGCCCTTTTAAAAGAAGGCACAAAGAAAATACTGGAAATGTTACTTTGGGGTTCTTGGAGAAGATGACAAACTGACTCCGGCTAATTCAGGAGGTGTGCAAACGAACTACTGAATATTTGAGAAAGCAGATGGCTATTGGATGAAATTGATT
>JAPMUY010001109.1:27500-82500 GCA_026901105.3 Galaxias olidus
CAGCTCTGATTGGCTCTCCTCGATCAGAATTAGTTTTTTACATCAGGCTGAGGATTTTAATTTTAACTTAATTTAAGTAGAATCGGCCTGGGACGCACGTAGAAAGCAACCTGATGTAGGTAAGACCGCACGGGAAATGGAATACACGCCACTAAAGGAAAACCAGGTTTTTCAGCCCAGTATTTCCTGGCCTTTAGGTTCCCTTCTAAAGCAAAAGAAAAAGAATTCACTTCAGGGTTTCGAATCTCTTATGTCCTCGGCTGATTTCTCTCTGCCAAAAAACCTCCTCTGTCCCCTTCTTTGTCCTCTCTCTTTGTCTTAAGGCCTCTGGAATGACTCTGGCTCCGTCTGGGTCGGGTCTATTGACCAACGGCTGACCTTAAATAATCTCCGACAGGGTGTTTAGTCTGTGCTTCTAAACACATTATCCTCAATCTAAAGACGTTGGCCTGGCCTGGCCTTTTCTTTTTGCTATTGAACTAATCAGTTAAAACACTCATTAACAACACTGTTTCTACACTGTACAGCAAAACAAAGGAATAGGGTCAAAAAGCAACGATGAGTGTGGGTTAATTTGCGCCCCCCCCCCCCCCCCCTTCTGATCGCTTTGCTATTGAACTAATCAATTAAGACACTAATTAACGACACTACAGTTAAACAAAGGAATAGGGTCAAAAAACAACGATCTCTTGTAGACATATCACATGCTTTAGTCACCAACAAAACCCAGAACAGACCTCTGTTGTATCCAATAACTCCCTGATGAAAGTGGATGGAGAGTAATTGAGTGATTTGAGTGGGAAACATGCGATCTGCGTCAACACACTGAAACCCACAAAGGCGTGAGCACTCTAACTGGCCATCGCCACGGTTCTGATCCCCGGGGAGCCGCATGGTGTTAACCTGCTGGTTAACTGAGTGGGTGGTGGTGAGTGGGTGGCAGAGGCTCTGGAGGAGCGTCAGGGGACCGGAGACACACTGAGACAAAGACAGGAGGCAGAGGCCGTGGGGGCAAGCGGCCGCAGGGCTCTCTGAGGACCCTGACCAGACACTGACCGGGGGGGGGGGGGGGACGACGACGACGACGACACAGAGCAGATTAATGACACGCGCTGCCGTGTATGAGGCCAACAACAGTTCTACTGTCAGTCTGTCCAAGAATACTCTGGCTAAAGGGAAAGAAACGCTTCCAGTTAACCTTACTGACAAGTCTATGAGTGTTAACCAATGCAGGAGAAACATATTAAATACACTAGATAAGGTATTGATGAAAAATACTACCCAAACTACACATTTTTGTTGTAATTGTATCCAGATAACAGACGGGCAAAAGAACACCAACTAGGACTTCATGAGGCCAGAGGATGGCTATTCACCTCCTTAACCCTGGTGGCCAATGTTAAACCATACAGGTCAGCACTTGACCCCTCCCGCCACTCACAGCCTCAGGGCTTAAGGCTCTATGACAGCTAATTGTTTGAGGTGTTTTCAGAAAGGCCTAGCGGAGCTTTTGAGGGCTTATGACGTTAAGGCCAATACAATAGGCCTCCTGTTTTAATGGGATGTCCGGGGAGGGTTTAAAAAGGATGGCCACTGTCGATGTGGCGGTGATCTGAGGGTGAGCTGTTGACCACATCGCCATGACACCGAGCACTGATTGATGAACCAGTAAACCCAAAATGAGGTTCAAAGTCATTGGGTTAAAATCTATTCCTGCCAAGCCGGCAGTTTGAGACGTAGAATACAGTAAATCAAAAGTTCTAATAAATTTTTTTATTCATTTTTGATAAAAACAGTGTGAATGGATTGATGGTGGTGGACACAGGCCTGGCCAAAGAGGCTTAAAGACAGGAAGCCAGGAAGCCGTAATCATCCGCTCACATTTCTGCAGTTAGTCCTCAGCACGCTGGGATCACATTCACTTCCTGCCTCACATCCACACAGCCAAGACACTCTCAAACCGCCAGCCAGCTAATCATGTATCGATTGTGACAGGCCCACAGATAATATCATATGTCACCGGGACAGCACTTCCACACAGCAGACAGCAAAGCCAATGAGACAGAATGAGGATGATATGTGGAGCACAGAGCCCGGTGCCAGCCCACACCACAGGCGCAGTCCATTGTTCCTAGCTTACAGCAGTAAGTAGGCCTATTACCACAGTGAATAGGCCAGCGGCAGGCAGCAGCACACTGCCTTGTAGCGCGGCCTTCAGGTGTCCTTCAGCAGAATGCCATGCCGGAGAGAAATAGCATAAGCCAGGCGTGCCTCACCGTAGGTGCACGGGGAATCTGGTCAGCGGGAAGCAAAATGGTTATCCTCCTCCCCAATCACATTTCCTGAACCCCCAACCCGTTCCTGTCCTTATCGTTTTCCCCTTTATCTTTCAATCTGTCTCTTCCTTCTCTGCTGGGCCATCCATTAAAGCATGAAGGTCTTTCTTTCCAAAGGCAACATATGGCCCATGAGAAAGCGACATCCGATTGGTGAAAATTAACCAGCTAACGAAGTTCACAGATCTTTCCCAGATCCTCCTCCATAGCAACCGCACGAGTAGGAACCACAACGGAATGGAATGGAAATAAATGTTTCTGTTCCCAGCTCCTCTGACTGGTTTCTGGTTACAGAGCGCTCGCTCACATCTGGACAGAGGTCCCCCTCCCACATCACACACATAAACACCACAGACATTTTGCAATGTGCCTGTTTATATGGCCCGGCATGTCTGCTAAGCGGGTATAAGTAAGTGCATGTGCGAGTGCGCTCTATTAGATTCCCTGATCTTCCTCAGTGAGAGTGTCGACACGGGCCACAACCTTTCCGCTGAATCTTTATTTCACCCGGGCCTCAAGTTTGAAACCCCCATTGACGGTGATCCACTCCAGCTGTAAGCGACACATGGCCTCAATAGAGGATCAAGATGAAACCAGAGCTCAGCACCAGATGTAGCTGGTATCACTCCCCCCCTCAACACCCCCTGACACAGGGCTGTTAGGACCCCTCACCTGATAGAAGGCCTTGATTTGCCGAATCAGAATGGACAGGTTCTGGATGCGCAGCGTGGAGTCATTGTTTACTTTCTTGTTGGTCCTTTGCACTGTGGCCTTGGGATTTCTGTGAGCGGAATTAAAAACACAAATCAATGTAACACATTTCTGTTTTATACAAAAAAGATAAATTCATAAACATCCTTGTTTCAGTAATCAAGTACGAATTCATCATGCACATCGCCAACACAAAAGAAAAAACTTTCACAGAAAAAATAGGTCTAGAGATTGTTTTGTGCCAGGTCATGACAAAGGGAAAGTGAAGTCTAAAGAGCTATCTTCTAGAAATGAGGAAGAGGTAAATATCAAAATAGACCTATGGCAGTCAGCGTCACAGTCTGTGGAGGGACAGACAGAGAGTGAGTGTCAGGTTAAAGAGCAGTATTAGCAGCCGGGCGACAATGGGCCAGTGTTTGGACAGAGACAATTCCCATGGAGATGTCCAAATGACCCCGGAATGATTTATGGTTCAGGGAGAGAAGAGGGCCAGGCTAGGCTACGTCGTGTAAGAGCAGCCTTTATTACATTGTCTCTCAAAAGAAAAACACACCCTCAGACCAAACAAATCCATACGTAGGAAGGCTCGTTTTTAAAGTCAAGTATAAACCGATAGTAGAAACAGAAATATTGCTTCACACAAGAAAGCCAGTCATATGAGAGTGTAGGTGTTTGTGCCTAAATAAGTGTGTTTGTGTGTGTGCGCGTGTGTGTGTGTGTGTGTGTGTGTGTGTGTGTGTGTGTGTAACCTTGGGGGCTGAGCGAGCGAGACTAGTGATGTTATCAAGTGTCAACCTGTTTCAATGAGGCTCTCAGACATTCCACACGACATTCTCCGGCCACCCAAACCACTCATAGCAAAGTAGTCGACGGCAGATTAGCATATCAATGAATATTTAACCTTCATTCAACCAGGAAAATCACATTGAGATTAAACATCTCTTTTTCAAGCGAGACCTGGGCACGACATAAGGTAGAAATGTTTCGTATCAATGAAAATGTCATTTTACACCATATTGATGTCAAAGCAACAATGTTGAATAGCCTGGGACTGTTATGATCATGTTAGCGTGGCACTGATTGAGGAAACAGGAGAGTCCAGTATTACCATAACATTTCCCTTTTTTGGCATAACAACAGTCTGTCCATCACAAAATCTCTAGCGTGCTGTCAGTCACACATTCATGACTGCGCTGATGTTCTCCTTTCCATGGCGCCGTGTTCAGGCGTGCCTACAGGCGTGTAGCGACTTGGAGAGGCAGGCAGGCAGGCAGGCAAGACCACGTTGTGTATTCCAAACCCCCTTTTGGGAATCCTTTTCTTGTTCAGTGAAAGAGAGCTCCCCCAGTCGTGGAGGCTTTGACATAGAAGGCCATCAGGACACGGCTGACCTGGTTCTCTTGAGCTCGTCTGCCGTAAGGTCAGGTCGGACCTGGGCCTCCGTAAAACACCGGGGCTGGGATACTGTACGTACGTACGCCTGGCCGTCTCACCGCACAGCCCCCCACTGTGTTGGGTGAGGACGGTGCTGGGTTAGCCTTCTGGCCAGATGGTTAAAGGCCTGTCCCCAGGTGATCTCTGACCTCTTTCTGGGTTGGAGCTATCAGATGATGCCACACGAATGTTAGTTCCTGTACGAGTGACCTGAGCTGAAGTCTCTTCCCTTTACTGCAAGTCCCATGGTAGGTGGAAACACTAAATTAGACTATTTGACAAACGATTTAGGCTTTTTAAAGAGGTACAAAACATGTTATTTTGTGTTAATGGTAGTGCGTGTTTCAGTGCACGCATGCATGCATGAGTGGAGCATGCGAGTGCAGCCATACGTGTGGGTGTGTCTACAAGTCCGCATCTGTGACTGAGCTTCACTGCCTGATGAGTGCACACAAACATGTCTACATGGCGTGCGTTTCACGTGAACCCCGTCACGTCCACTCCTGCCGCTGATAGAAAACAACTGGTGGTCAACCTTCTCCCATTTCAGAGACCTGGCTTTACTTATCATACATTTCCATTGACACCCACGGTCCATGTTAGCAACGGATAAAAAGTTTTACCAATGAGCCACAAATCCACACCCTCCGTTTCTAAATAGGCACGTTGCCAAGCAACTGATGAATCCAAATTAAGCCAACCAATAAGACCTGTTTTTAAGTACGTACTATCCGCTTGTCTTGTAAGTGTAACAGTTGAAAGGGAATTAACACGGTGTAACTAGATTCTATGCAGTCAGTCAGCTCCGTCTGGTCTTCCTGCTTGGCTTTATCTAGAACAACATCCTTGATTTTCAATAGGAAAAGCCATCTCCTGTCCTCCCTTTTGAAGTGAACCGGCTGCACTGTTAATAGGCCTTTTGACACACGCGCAGGCACGCGCACACGCGCAGGCACGCACGAACACACACACACACACACACACACACACACACACACACACACACACACACACACACACACACACACACACACACACACACACACACACACACACACACACACACACACACACACACACACACACACACACACACACACACACACACACACACACACACGCTTCAGTCTTGCTAATCGGAGAGACAGTGTTCCATTTGACGATAGTCTGACTGTGCATGGTCATGTGACTGCCAACATTCACACCCACACACAGACGGAGACCCCTTTAGAGGATAGGCGGTGGGGGGTCGTATTTAACCCCTCAATTAAAAACCATAAAGGGGGGCTGTAATCCTGTCAGGCCGAGAAGTAGCTAAGCGTAGAGATGGGGATGGGGAGGAAGAGGGAGAGAGAGAAACAGGAACATGGCCGACAACAACACACCACAATAATAAACACAATCCCTCCATTGCTGCATTGGCTCAGTTTCTCCCTGACGCACAACCAAACGCTGGCACGCGACACAGCATCCCCCCCGTGTCCCGGGCTGCTGGCCTCTGAACAGGGGCTCTTTGTGTAACGGCCAGACTCAAGCCTAAAAACTACACGTGGTCCCATTGCTAAATGAATGAATATAATAGGCTTTAAAGACTCTGTCAGTCCATAGGCAAGTCAATGCTGATGTCAATAGTCAACGCAGACTTCAACACGGCCTGAGGGCCAGTGGGTGTTCTCCTCTATCAGCCTACGTTGTTTGCTTGGCCTGTGAGTAGAGTTAACCTATATATGACAGGCTACATTACGTTCAGCCTCGGCAGACACACACACACGCACGCACGCACGCACGCACGCACGGAGCCGTGACAGTACAGGCTGGCCAACACACGCTGAGGATAGCGCCTGAGAGCCATGCTGTCCAAACACAACAGGGGGTGGTGTGTGTGTGTGTGTGTGTGTGTGTGTGTGTGACCAATCAGCACAGGGGAATGTGGGGGATGACGACTTGTAAGCAGTCACACAGCCAGCAGAGGCTCAACACAGGACGACTGTCTCTAGGCATCTTACAGAAAAAAATAAAGCTGTTTCTCCAACATATTTCTTTATTAGAAGTTATTACACTACAGATCAGTAGCACAATACCAACCAGTCAAATGTACTGACTGAATCCTATTAAAGAAATTTCAACAGTATATAAAGACCATTGGTTTCTTCTGCCGTTCATGAGTATTTACAGAATGTTCCCACCCATTTCCAAAAACAAACCATGCTATTTTTTTTAAATGATCACAGTCTAATTTTCATACCGCCCCTTCCTCCTCCGATTGCAGCAGGAAGTTAGCGTGGCCTTGTTAAAAAGGCTCTCCTCTCAAGGTCACACCAGCTGCTTTGTACATGTCTGTCTGACTCACAGGGCATTTACAGTCATACATCCTCCTGCCGCAGACAGACAAATGCACACAGACAGCACTGCAGGCTAACCATAAAACCTTCATAGTTACATCTGACTGCTAAAGTGGTAAGACATTCCCGGTTAAGTAGTGTTGCGTGTCCAATAGAAAGGTTGGAGTGGAGATAGCCGGCCATGACAAGGAGAGGTAGAGAAAGACAATGTTTCAGGAACACAATGGCATTCGGAAATGGCAAGTGATGTCTGTCTGTGTGTGTGTGTGTGTGTGTGTGTGTGTGTGTGTGCGAGCGCGTGTGTCAGCCTGTCCTATGGTTTTGGCCTTTGATCTCTCAGACATAGGTAAGGAATTATGCAAAGCCACACAGTGGCTCCCAGCTCCCTGCAGCTGGAATCCTAAATATGTCTCCTCCAACAACCCAGAGAGGGATTGGAACAAAGGCACGGGAGGGCTCCGCAGAGACAACACACAGAGATAGAGGGAAAAGGGGTTGGAGGAGGAAGAAGGGAAAGGTAACCAGGGAGTGGGAGACGGGCAAGAGGGTGAAAGGAAAACGGAGCGAGGGAGGGAGGGAGGGAGGTGAAGGCTGCAAGCTTAGGGAGGCAGAGAGACAAAGAAGGGAAAACAGGCAGAGACGTAGATAAAGGAGAGGAAAGGTTTGGGCGTAATATGCAGGGTTGTCCTCACATCCAAAGTGAAGAAAGGGACTGGTCAGGTTGTGGCGCTCCAAGTATAACCTGATGACTAACCACTTGGTTAGTCCTATATATGGCGTGCATTTGTCAGTGTGTGTGTGTGTGTGTGTGTGTGTGTGTGTGTGTGTGTGTGTGTTTAATTGAAGTAGGGCAGGGGATTAAGGTGATGGCAGGAGAGGCTGGAACATATTATGATGTGTGAGTGTGCTTGTGAGTATGCCATGCTTATTTCATTTCAACACCAAAATGTAGACATGTAAAATGGATAAAAAATTCAGATGAAAGGGATTTAAAATGACCTTGACAGACAAATCTGGCTTTTTGTATTCTAGCCAGTAGCCACAGAATCTGAACTTGGCTAATACCATCCAAGCACAACATTTGCCAAGGGTGATTGTTAGCAGAAGCAAAACTTAACTCTATACAGTCTGGTGTGCAGTCTGGTGTGTATGCACCCTTCAGACAACTTAAAAAATATATTTTACAGAGCTAAAGTTTTTCCATCTCCCAAAGGCAGAGAACAGTCTGATTTTAGAAGCTGTTCAACCTATCAAAACAAATTGGCAAGATATCACAACTGTGCAGTAACTGGCTAAGCCGTGGACAGTCTGCTGTATTAGGCATGAGAGCAGAGGAGGGCAGTCAATTTACTGGACAGTTGTCATCAAACGGGGGGATCTAATGGGCTGGTTTACACCAAGCGGGGCACCTAATTGGCTAGGCAGCATTGAGGGGCAAGCTAATTGGCTGGGTAATCGTCAGTCATCAGGGAGGAAAACAGGGTGCCATCTGTGGCTCTGGATGGCCGTTAAATATGCCGGTAGGGGACCTCTCTTTCTGCCTTTTTCTGTCCTCCACCTCTCCCTCTTTCTCCACCCCCTCCTCTATACTTCATGTCCTTCCACCATTCTCTCGTTTTTCCCCCCTTTCTCTCTCCCTGCTGAACAACTGTCTTCCTGTCTGATCTCCCTGTCAACAGCTCAGAGAAAGAGACGCTCACAGTCACACTATACCACACTGCAGCTGCCTAAAGACAGCACACATTATCCATTTAACCCTAACATTCCCCTTCTCAAAAAACTCAAACGGTAGAATAATTGATGATAATCCACTTTAACTGTAACGGTGGACTAAATATTTGTTCCAAAGTTGTTCACAGAATTGATAGTGATCAGTGGTGCAAGCTAGCCAGATGAATACTGTACACCTTGACACAGTGTGCTGTGTAAACGGGTGTTGGTGTGATCAATCCATCAACAGCCATTAGTCTGAGTAATGGCTTGCTATGGTGCAGGCCAGACTCTGTGCAAGCCTTTACAAGGATGCCGTATTGATCCCAGCCAAGTCAATATACAGCAACCGAGCTTTACACAGTACTGTTGTAGGGCGGAGGTCAAAGCAGCAGGAAGATCGGGGCGTCGTGGTTACACTCAAGTTTTTGTCCTCACCATGGAATTCTATGCATCTGCAGGGCCGTCTCTCACACTAAAACCTCTATCGTGTCTACTCTGTACCCCTTAGTTCTCTTCTGCAACCCAAGGGCGTGTATGAACCCCAGGGAGAGCAGCACTAACTGGGTATCTGGATCAAGTTAGCGTGGTCAGCATTGTAAACCGCTGACCACTTCGTTATGATAATACTATGTCTTACAGTAGTCAGGAAGCACAGTCTTCAATTGAACCTCTTAGCACAGCCTACGGTAGGAAATCAAGTCATTGCTTTTTGGACAAGTAGATGCAGCTACTTGTGCCTACCAAATTACAATAACTTATTTTATTGCCAACAACAATAAACAGAGGATAACCAAATCAAACTGTGGGTGACAGCTGTGAATGATTCTGGATATAATTAACTTGCTTAACAATGCAATGCAGTGGGTCACAGATGAATACATTATTTGCTATTGGCCAAAATTGGCAGTAATGCCAAAGATGAAACTGCAGTTTATGAACATGCATGCACCAATCTTAAACTGGTAGAGGGTAACAAAGAGCAGCCTCACGTCTGACAATGTGGCTTCTGTGTGGGAGGCTTGCTGGGCAAGACGAGTGCCAACAGCTGGCCAACACACACACAAACACACACACACACACACACACACACACACACGACCGTTTTCTCATACAAATAGACACAGCTGAGTGTTAATGGAAATCCCTAACATCCTGCCAGTCGATAATATAATCTTAGATTATTAGAACTGAATTAAAGACAGAAAAATAAATAATCCAATTGAAATTGACCAATCTTTCTAACTGTTGTCAAACTGACCATGGATACTGATTAGGCTTCAGAACTAGATCTGGTTAAAAAATGCTGAACATTTTATTCTAGGTTTGAGAGGTTTAGCTTTTCTAGTATTCAAAGCATGGCTAGCCCACACCAAAATATATTCAACCCTTTTATGTGTACTTCACTAAAAGCAGCCGCAATAAGATAACTCGCTAGACCTACAGCCTGCAGAGAAAGAGCCATCCGTGCAGGGGCGGGGTGCCTTCCACTTGGCTGCAGATGACACTTCAAGATCTGACATTCCCGGTGAATGAAACAAACGACTGACCGCGCCGCGCGCTCAACTGGAAGAAGCTGAGCTGTTCGCTGCTTACTTGCGCCACAGAAGGATCGATGCGGGCAGGTTGAATATTTTTGCTTTATAACATCAGACTGATACAAAAATGTCTGACTGACAGCACACCATAGCCTTGGTGAAGCCTTTGTTCAATCTACTCATACGACAAACAGTAGGCTTTTAAAAAATCAGCATGGCATGCATGTCAAGAGTCACGACTACTTTTTTGAGCAAAAGGGGAAGAACGCTGCTAAAATACAACATTAATTGGGAAAAACCTGTAAAAACTACGTGAAAGAGGCTGTAAAATTACTCACATCTCCAGCATAATCTCGTTTAGATAAATGCCATCCACTAATTCAATATATTCCGACAGTTTGGTGCCATCATTTGCAGGTTGCCCAGCGGTCTTGACCTGAAAATTAAAAAATGACAATACACACAGGTGTCAGAAACACTTGAGTAAAATTTTATTAAATTTTGAAAGTGCCGGCCATTTAATGAGTGGACTGCTTTGCAATATCCAAAATTGGGTGTCTTACCCAGGAGACCAGAGGTGTGAGCAGAAATTGCTCCAGGAGAGGCGTAAAAACCTCGTTTTCCATAATTCATCCGTGGTGGACTGCGTCAGCTATTCCAAGGAGTATGGTTAGGAAATTATTAGCCGTGTCGCCTTTTCACCTCCTTGAGTTTGACCAAAATCAGACTCCGCTCAAGTGGTTGATTCAATTAAATGGACACTCATCTTGGACTTTCTGGAAACAAATGCCTATCGGAAAAACCGCGATCGTAAAATTGTGTGAAAACAGGCTAATCCACAATTGCCTCCTAGTCTCGTCCAACGAAGATGCCCGGTTACCTCGTTAAGAAGGGAAAGGAATGCATCACATTTTCTGAAAAAATATCAGATTCGACTGATTCAGGTTATTTTACAATGCTTGCTACTCTATCTACAACTAAAGCAACGACATTCTACATGGGAACTAGCCTACCTATGTATGCAAGGTTTGTTTTTATTTTATTCAGGATAAAATGTCCCACATCCATGCACTAAAAAAAAAGCATAGCTGAACCGTCAGACAATAATTCCTCAAGCTACGAAAAATAATAACCGTGGATAATAATTACAAACAATTTCCCTCCGTTTAGATATTTTCTTCGTATTCGTTTTCCCCGTACAGCCAGTCGCTTTATTTATTCCTCTGTATATGTAGCAGTAGAATTCTTCTGTCACTTCTCCCTTGCGCCTTGCCAGGAAACTAACGGCTACTGCATACTACTGCACTCTTTGCAAGATGAGCTGAGGAGAATGACTGAAGCTCGAGCGCAACGATAGACGAAGCACCGCCTCTTTTCTCCTTGCTTGATTCAACCCCAATCGTTTAGCGATGTGTCATTCCCTCCGCCAAAAATTACTGCGCTCTGTCTCTCGCTGTATGATGTTAAGTAAAGAAAAAAATAGGACGCTATATGGAACCTTTTAGTTTTTACCTTGGCTTCGGCCTGTTACGCCTGAGTGCAGTCAACTGTGTTGACTAACAGACCAGTAGATGATTTGTATTTAGCCAATTAGTGATCTGCTGGCTTTTACATTTATCATACACAATACCGCAGAAGCTCTTTAAAATGGTCGCTATATGGGGCATTTACACAGAGTTCCTATTTAATTCTCCATTTCTTGATTTATTTATTCTAATTTACCATTTCAGAATGAAAGAGCGTACATTGCAGTGGGGTAAGCACTGACACCTGGTGGATGCAGAACTCAAAAGGCTTAGCGTCACTCCTTTGTCTACAGTAGGATTACAATATCCTAAAAATGTATTTTTTAAGGACAGGACAATGTAAACATTTAACCTTGCATATGACTAGTAGCAGTGCTTTACATTATGTAATTATAGGATAGGGCAACTTTCAAAGCTGGTATGAGCTGGAGTAGGAATGACTCAAATTAGACCATAATTAATGTGTTGGTATGATTGATAATGATGGCATAGAGTTTATATTATTCACTTTTGTCAAATGTATGATATTTTATGCATTTGTGTGCTATGGGCCATGATCTCTGGTAATACTTGAATCAGAACTACGACACACATTTAAAATACCTTCTATCTGAAGAGCTGTCTGCTCAGTGCTGTAGTAAATGTGATTTATTATAAACTCATGATAACAAACTATTAATTTCATTTGAAATAAATAGCAGCTTGGTAAGTAGAATGTTGATGGTGGCAGACATTTTAATTATTTTGTTGCAACATGTAATTAATATCTGCCCACAGAAACCATGCAAAGATAAGAGACACTTAATTAATCAGTGATTTAATGGTTTCTGCTTGAATGAATGAATTAATCGAAATTAAAAAATATATATATATCCAAAGGAAATTTGGATATGGTCCCATTCACAGTGATTCTGTTTGAACACATTTCCTTTCCCTCAGAAAATACTAGTTTGAATAACTGTCCTGATAGCCAAATCCTTTCTTAACAATTGAAGCTCATCCCGCATGACCATAGCGCAGTAGATGCAAATTTACATTTGTAAAGCAACCGTTGGTTACAGCCATTCCATTTATTCTCTGGATTCAGCCGGGACTGGAACGTGGATGGATATGATAATCCCGTATTTGGTAGACAGTGCTGACTGAGGCTGTAGATCTGTTTAATAAATGATGTCTTCTCACCACATTCTCAAAACTCATTACTAGGTAGGACCAAAGCTTTACATTTATTTAAAGGAATTATGCTCGGAAGACGGGAAGAAGACTTGAGTCTTAGCATAATTCACATGTTTAAGCTTAATACTCAATTGACTCTCAGCTAGGAGATACTTGCTATGACACGTAGTGCTTACACCAACATCATTCTGGAGGTGAATATGTGGGGGATTGATTGTCTGACTGTCTATCTCTCATGTTCCTGTTTTAATATGGTGCTATACTTGCTTGACATTTGATTCAACAGAAAGGGATGTGCCCATTGAGTGTCTTTTATTGTGTGCCAATGTTGTGTCACAAAGAAGCATTAATTCTTCACATGGTGAATCAGTGATGATTACTTAGACACACACCAGCATTCCTAAGACAGTCAGAGCATAACAGCGCTCAACAAATTCCTTTGGCTGCCTTCTCAAAACGCAGACTACCCTTTTGGCTAGTAAAAATAAAACGGTCATCCAAAGCTGTTGAGCTAAACTTGAACAGCTAGATGGATGGATTTATTTTTGCATTTACATGCAAATTCAAACCAAGGCAAAATATTAATTGGACCACCCTGTGCTGCAGCAGATTGCCTTACCCACTGAGATTAATTAGCTCTTCTCTCCTTCATCCCCTCTCTTGGTAAATGCTGTCCAAACCTTGTTTCAGTTTTTCTCAGTTCCTCCCTCTTTAAGGATATGATGTGTTTCCTGTTAGTTACCTCATGGGTATTTTAAGTTACCACAAACATCTTGAGCTGGCTCTTAACCTCTGGTAGATATTTTGTTGAGCATGTGTCAACCTTATGTTGGCAGACCAAAGGATATGGTGGTTTTACTATATTAAATGAAAGAAAAGTCCACCAATTACCTATCCTGTCTGTCACTAACATTTCCACGGCCCATATTTTCTTATTGCTGGCAACTCTTAACAGCCTTATGATTGACACAAAACTCTAACAATGAATTTACCTATATTCCAAAGCTGCTGCCTCCTCCACACATCCCATCTGTCTCCATCCTACTGGGTCTGATATGGAAAATATAATATTTTCTCCCTGTGGCAGAGGCAAATCATACAGGTAGTTGCAATACCATAGACATACATATTCTCTTCTACTTTTTAATGACTAGAACAAGACATCTGTCATTCATTTCATTGGTTGAATTGCTGAAATAAACTAAATCAGAGGAGAACTCAAGGTCACATTGCCAGTTCAACAAACAACTCTTTTTTTGTTTTTTTAAAATATCTGGCCACGCCAAGAGCGGATATAGAGGGGGGTGGCTCTGAGATGTCATTGCTCACCGTTAAACCTTCAGGAGGTGTCGTGGGCTCAAATTAACGGAACATCCGGGATGGAGGCTGCCCACTTGAAAACCCTAATGACATATCTGCTCTCAACCCAAGTATTCTAAAATATTGTTTTTTGAAGTGCTCCTATTGGAGTATGGCATAATTGATATTATAACATCCTATCCTGTGTATATTGAAATTGACCCACTGAGGGAATAAGCCATCCATTCTTTTGAGAGGACCTTAACACAGTTTCACTCTAATCTACATATGGTCGTAACTACTTGCAATCTACAGGCCACACATCACAAGGCTTTTAAGGTGCCAACAGTCATATTGAAAATATACATTACTCACTACTCTACATGCTCTTCTAACTCACCTATGCAAGATCTCACACAAATATGCTCAACTACCCAATAAAGTATCATCAATATGCGTACTACACACAAAAGTTTCTTTTAAAAGACTTTGTGACAATTTTCCGCTGCAGACGTGCTTCTGTAGCGCTGAGATACCATCACGCCCTCTAATGTGATTACCTTGCTTGTGACAAAGACAATTATTGTTTTACTCACTCAAGCCTTTGTCATATAATTAGCTGTCCCCTCAAGCCAATGCATGTCGTCTCTTGACATGCTCGAAATCAGCTTATTTGATTCTGACAGGCAGGCATGTTTGAGGTTTATAATCATAATTTACAGCGATATGAATAAACACAAACATATCACGAAATAAATAAACTATGTTATGTTTAGTTATTGCAAAGCTATTTTGTTTTACTGATGTGTTGATCTTGCTCGAGATCACCGCAAAGAAACCTACTGTTAGGACATCACATCATGAAAATTAGCAAAGCTCTTTAGCCATGCAAGACCCATGGACATACAAATAGACAGGAATATTCTAAAAGTGTAAAGCAATGCTGTCTTGATCCTATATCTGTCAACATGTGATTCAGGTAAAAATGCATGTCTACTGACAGGAAAAATTGGTTGATGACCACGGAGATAGAACACTATCTATCTGTGTTGATGACACTAATCTGTTCCCATAACAACTGCTGTCTTTCCAGTCTTGCTGGCTGTGATCCTCAGAAATTACCCGTGGTTAACAGTTAGAAAGAAGACAGAACAGAGAGGTTTACACTACGATTGCAGAATGGAAACAGACTGACATGTCAGACATACAAAGCTAAACTCATTTAGGCCTATGCACATTGATACTCCCTAAACGCTTACGGCAATGCACACACGTACATACAAAGGCCCACACACGAGGGAAAAAACAGGATTGCAAAATAATCTTCCAGGCAAACGAGTAGCTATCTCGTCTTTGAAGGTTTTAAATCAATGGGGTGATAGTGGCATCTGTTGGTGGTGGTTTGTATAGGTGACAAATTATTTAAATACACATTTAAATTAATTAAGTCTATAAATCTGGGATCGTTCTGTACAAACCATACAACAACCAGCTTCGGAACCGTTTATTTTGCTGTGGGGATACTTACTTGTATTCAGGATGCACACTGAATGTCCAATCAGAGCACACTATTCCCCGACGTACTTCCGTGCATGTGATGAACTGTCATGGAAGCCTCCATGCTGAAAAATATTGTGTAAAGTCTCTTCCATTATAAATATTATCTGGTATCTTCTCAGTTCACAGGTATGAAGTACTTGTTACGATTAGGGCCATCGTTCGCCCAACTAAATGTAAGGTTATGCCACCAAAGTGTGTGGGGCAGCCACGGAACGATACGAAAAGTGGGAGTAGACTTGGGGGACAAGTGAGTAAACGTTCTGACATTCGTTCAAATGACAATGTGAAATTAACCTTTATTTTCTCAAAATCCACATTCATTGACCTGAGACCTTTCAGAGATGAGATAAACCGTGACCATGGTTTTTGTTTACGTAATAGCTAGACAAGGGAATGTATTAGAGACGTATACCTGCCTCCACTACACTAGGCTTTTAAAAAAAAAAAAGTATTACCCCACCTTTGCAGGAAACTTGAGATCTCCACAGGAAAGTTGGCCAGGTTTGCTGATGGATCTGCTGTGGTCCAGGTAATACTGTCCAGATGACATACCTACTATTATTAAAATATGAGCTCAGCGGTCAGTACTGTAAAAATAAAAAAACATCTCTTCCCTCCTCTTTCATCACTGTCTTACAGCTTGGGGACACTACAGTGATGGTAACTGCGGTTAGCAAAACAAAACCATCCCCTTCTCAGTTCATGCCACTTGTGGTAAGTTTGTAGTTTTTCTCTCCGGTCAGACGGCACTGAATCCGAAGATTGGTATTGCAGAATTTTAATCTGGACTATTTAATGTGGGTGATTGACAGGTGGATTATAGACAGAAAGCTGCTGCTGCTGGTAGAATTCCTACTAACCATCTAAGGAGAGAGCTGGGTACTACAGACAATGAGATTCTTACAAGTAGACTCATTGGTGAGTAGAGCTAAATGGTTCAGTAATTAATCTTGTATGTTTAGAATAGTTTGACTTTATTTATTATGTTTTTATATTTATTCCTATTTAATTCTGTTGTGAGATGGTTAAAGTTTTTTCAAATGTATTTGGTCTCTCCTCAGATAGGTGTATCAGGCCCCTTTTTCCTGCTGGTTATTTCTACGACACTCAGGTGAATGGGTTTTTATTCCAGTACGGGGTAATAACAGACTTGCAGAACATGTTTTCAGGTGTTGTAAATATGTTTTTGAGGTAAACTGCAATTTGTAATCCCTATGTTGGAAACTACATATTTCCTATGTCAAATCCAAACTATCAATGTGTACGGCAATAATGTACAAGGCTAAGTATTTGTTCTATCACACTGCACTTCACATTTCCCTCATACTCCCATACATGATGTATTGTGTGGAGGTATGGGGTAACACATACAACACAAATATAAATTCAATAAGTATATTACAGAAAAGGGCAATAAGAATAATTTGTAAAGCAGAATATAATGAACCAACAAATAAATTATTCATAATGGAACGAGTCCTTAAGTTTTATGATTTAATACAATTCAGGACGGCACAAATCGTGTACAAGGTCAAAAACAACTTATTGCCAAGTTTGTTTAAGGAACGCTAAAGTGATCATAATTGAAGAGGGTATTTTCTGTTTGAAAATAAACATGTGCGAACAACGCAAAAAAGGATGGCTATTTCATCTCAAGGAGTAAAACGGTGGAACAGCCTGGATAATAGATTAAAAAGTTGCAGTAGTCTACAAAGATTTAAAAAGATGTACAAGAACAACTTTTTGTTAGATATAGTGCAATAATTACGTAGATGTTATAGGATGAAGCGTACAGTTTCTGTAGTATGTACGTATATATGTAAATGGGTGTATAAATGTATACATATTGAAGAGTCTGAGTATACACTTGTGCTTATCTATGTGTGGTAGCATTATATGCATGTATGTATGTATGTATGTAGGTATATACTGTACATGTATAGTATATGGGTCTATTAGATGTGCTTACAATGAAGAAGAAAAAAAATGATAACAATAATTTGTGTTTAGTCAATGATGTGTGAAGGGGTGGCAATTATAAGTGAAAACTTCAGCTAACCCCTTTTCGGTCTAGTTTTGTGAATGTGTTTAGGTGTGTATATAGACCGAAATAAATACTTTCAAATCAAATCAAATCAAAGTGTGTGTGTGTGTGTGTGTGTGTGTGTGTGTGTGTGTGTGTGTGTGTGTGTGTGTGTGTGTGTGTGTGTGTGTGTGTGTGTGTGTGTTTGAACTATAGGTGCTGTGTAATCTTCTGGCTGTGGATGGTGTCAATGACCCAGATGTCCTGGCCATCAATGGAGGTGAGAATACCAAGAGGTTGAGTTTGTATCTTTGAAAGCATTCACTGATTAAACAACTGACTTAAACTCAAACCACCAATCTCTTTCACGTGGATAAACCAGCCTTGTATTTGTCCACAGCCTCTGCTGCTCTGGCCTTGTCTGATATCCCATGGAATGGACCAATCGGTGAGTTTCTCATAGGGACTTTTTCAGAAGGACAGATTTTCAGCATCTCTTGGTTTTGTCCGGGATCCCATCTTATCTTCCACTCCACGTTGTATTCCAGGTGCAGTGCGAATCGGTATGGCGGGCGGAGAGTTCCTTGTCAACCCCACCAGGAAGGAGATGGCTGGAAGTGTCCTTAACCTCATAGTGGCAGGAGCCCCCTCCAGCCAAGTTGGTTAGTCCTTATGTATGATCTGTTATGTTGGTTAGTCCATATGTATGATCTGTTATGTTGGTTTGTCCTCTTTAGAATGTACTTAGACTCTGATATTAATGAGTGTTGTCCACTTAGTGTCTCCATTCCACTTCTATAATAACTAAAATATTGTCAATTACTTCATGAATTCTTCGTTTCTAAGTTATTGGCCTCATTTATGCTATTCATTTGTATATGAATTAACATTTATTGTATGATTATGTTTTGATGACTAATTAGTATGTTTCTCTGTGTGTTTCAGTAATGATTGAGGCGTCTGCTGAGAACGTGTTGCAGCAGGACTTCTGCCACGCGGTGAAGCTTGGAGTCAAACACACCCAGCAGATCATTTTCGGCATCCAGCAGATGGCACGAGAACAGAAGGTCACCAAGCGCACGCCTCCCAAGATCTTTTCAGCCCCACCAGAGATGGTGGAGCAAGCAAGGAAGTAAGACTGCGATCTTCATATGCTTGGTTGAAATAGGCTGCTTGCATGAAATATTTAGGATGAAGATTAGTAACTGAAGTCATCCAATAGATAGTTTATAATTTTTTTTATAGTTGATTACATTTTTATTGTTTTGCTGTTTATATCTCAAGGTTTGCATCTGAAAAGGTCTATGCAGTTTTCACCGACTATGGTCATGACAAGGTAGGACAGGTTCATAATTTCCTTTTATATGTAATGCAGTTCTTCTCTAGCCTTTTAGATAACCTTTTGGTTAAATTAACAGATTTCAAGAGATGACGCCATCAACAAAGTTCGACTAGAAACAGAAGAACAACTTAAAGGTATTGCATCAGTGTTGTAGTCAGCGGTGAACATAATTAATTTGCCCTGGCCCTCAAACGAATACCAGCCAATTCGTTTTAGTACTTGCATATTAGTTGCCATTTAATTTTTGTTAGCCTAGCACTCATAATAATGCAATTAACAGCCTGGAGGCCAGTTTAAGAATTTAGGTTGAGAAGTGCAAAACTACAAGGGACAACAGTAGCGTTTATGCTGTTTATAATACGGAGTAGGGAACCTAAGAATGAAATCCCTGTCATATATTAGACTCCTTATACTATGCTAGTTGTGACATACTAACTTTTTTTTTTTGATTAATCTGGGAAATATTTTACCAAAGGCATCTTACTAACAAGTGCTGTGTATATTTTGCTCCCTCATGGGTATGCATTGCATGTCATGGAAGCATTTAGGGTCCAGTATTTCAATTTTCTGCATTATTTGTACTAACATACTAATTATGCTCACATATTATTCTAGTGGGCGGTACGGTACCAGTCAAAAGTGTGGACATACCTTCCTATTTATTTGAATGAGAAAGTGCATCCAAACTTTTGACTGGTACTGTAGATCTTAATAAGTTACTACTTAAAGTATTGAAACAATTGTTTCTGTCCTGTACAGAGAAATATCCTCAAGCAGAGGGCTTTGAGATTGTCGAATCTTTCAACACTGTGTCCAAAGAAGTGTTCCGCAACCTAGTGCTGAATGAGTATAAACGGTACAGAGAATGCAGTTCATATGGTTCATACATTTCAAAACCTCAATTTGTTTTTAGTGCTGCTCACATTTAGCTTGGAAACCAAATATTCTCAAGCAGAACGTAAATGTACTCTCAGCCAGTGTGCACGGATATGCAGTGATCCGCATGTCATTGTTTACATTACGTTATGAGTGATATGACGCTGGTAGTTTGTGTTTGTGATATTATGTTTTTTTGTGTTTTAGGTGTGACGGGAGAGAGCTGACATCCCTTAGGAACATATCGTGTGAGGTGGACATCTTCAAGCCTCTCCATGGCTCTGCTTTGTTCCAGAGGGGACAGACACAGGTAGGGGGCAACAGAGGTGTTATATCTGGATAAGATGTATCCACATTCACACACAATGTTCTTATGCCTAATGTGTCGTCATTGAGTAAAATTGACCTTCCATTATTTTCATAGGTGCTGTGTTCTGTAACATTTGACTCTCTGGAATCCAGCGTCAAAACCGACATCATAACCACAGCTTTGAGGTGTTTTCATAATGTGAAAAATATATCATTATTTTCTTTGCATGTTTGTGATGTATTGCATGTACACTGTGTGCTTAAAACAAAACATTCTTTATCTTCCTGAAACAGTGGTGTGAAAGATAAGAACTTCATGCTGCATTATGAAGTAAGTACTTCTTTCTGTTTCTCGTGTTTGTTTCACTCAGTAGGCCCTGAGGTACGGTTTACACTACAGAATGTTTGCGATACAAGTTGACTCACTCTGGCTCTTCTTTCAGTTTCCTCCATATGCCACTAATGAGATTGGAAAGATGGGAGGGATGAACAGACGAGAGATGGGTCATGGTCAGTATTGATTTAATTTTGAAATGGTTCAGAAGTGTGTTCATACATTTAAGTAAGTAAGTAAATAAAGTTTATTTGTATAGCACTTTTCACAGACATAAGCCACAAAGTGCTTTACAAGGGCAAAACTAAAAACACACTACATTAAAAATACACAATAACAAATACACAATAAATACATAGAATGCAGACCTGGTACATACAAATTACCCATATGCCTGTCTAAACAGATATGTCTTTAGCTGCATTTTAAAAGAATCCACAGAGTCAACAGACCTTATAGGTGTGGGCAGAGCATTCTACAGTTTAGGTGCTACAGCCTCAAAAGCTCGATCACCACAGGTCATTTAAGTAAAGATAAGGTTAGATTCACAGATGCAGACCCTGTACTCTTTTCTCCCAGGTGCCCTGGCTGAGAAGGCTCTCCGGCCAATCATCCCTAAAGACTTCCCTTTCACCATCCGGGTCACGTCAGAAGTGCTTGAGTCTAACGGTGAGTTCTACAGTCACTGTTGAGCATACCATATTGTTTTTTTTTTTATCTGATTACTGATTGTTTGAGTGCTTTGTCTGTATTTCTACCTTTACACCAGGATCTTCATCCATGGCTTCCGCTTGTGGAGGTAGTCTAGCTTTGATGGATGCAGGTAAATATCCTCAAAGAACTGTACAATGGACAAAGAAATGACTGTTAAGGTCTTTAGTTGTTGATTACTTCATGTGTAACTCCTGTGGTCTAGGTGTACCCATCTCTTCTGCTGTGGCGGGCGTGGCTGTCGGTCTCATCTCCAAGCCAAACCCAGAGAAGCCGACGGAGATCCAAGACTACCGATTATTAACTGACATTCTGGTACTGGTAGAACTCTCTTTTGGGACATATGGATGCCTTTTCTTACCAAGTTGGATGACATTTATTGTTTCTATTTGTCATAAAAGGGTATAGAAGATTATCTTGGAGACATGGACTTCAAATTAGCAGGGACAAGCAAGGGAATCAATGCTCTACAGGTACATTGCCATAATGTTGTAGCTGTTGTCCTTCTTGTTCTATTCAATATGACACATCTGATATGATCCCCATCCTTTAGGCTGACGTCAAGATTCCTGGACTACCGCTGAAAGTAGTCATGGAGGCTATTCAACAAGCCACAGGTAATCTAATGTATAGTTAAAATACAACTTTGTGGTGACTTTCAACATTTTGCCTTTTGTTACATTAAACATTTCTACCGTTAATTAATTGTTTCCATTTGAACTGTTTCAGTGGCCAAGAAAGAGATCCTTTCCATCATGAACAAAACAATTGCCAAGCCCAGGGCTACGAGAAAAGAGAATGGACCTGTAGTTGGTAAGCCTTGGTTTTGTGTGTATTGTTTTGATTCTACTCAAGCTATTGTTGAGTATGTGACATATTTTCTTGATCTGTTGTAGAGAACGTACGAGTACCTGTTTCCAGAAGAGCTCGTTTTGTTGGGCCTGGTGGCTACAACCTCCGTAGGTTACAAGCTCAAACAGGTAAGAAAAACAAAAATTTTTTGGGGTGGAAAGCCACAATATGATTCATTTGTTTTCTCTAGCGCAATTAGCACAATCATGAGCTAATGATGTTTTGTCTGTTTGTTTAGGTGTGACTATGAGCCAGGTGGATGAGGAGACGTTCTCTGTGTTTGCCCCGACACCAGGAGCAATGAATGAAGCTCAGGAGTTTATCACTGAGATCTGCAAGGATGATGTGAGTCTAACTCCCGGTAGACTTGCCTCTTTACAGGGCTTATCAGAAGGTTTTAATGGCTGCTATAAGCACTGCTTGCTAGGACAATGGGTGCTTAGTCTTGTGTTGAAACCTCAGAAAATAAGAAAATGTAATTTGCTGTCAATCAAAAACGATGCTTTTTTTTTCTTGCAGCAAGAGTTACAGCTGGAGTTTGGAGCAGTTTACACGGCAACTATAGTAGAGATACGGTAAAAGTCTGAGTATTTGTATGCCTTAAAACAAGATCTTGACATTGGCATACACCTCTCAAGTATAAAAATACTTTTAATTAATCTCGTTTTCTCTTTCTTTCTCTCTTGCTCTCTTTCCATCCCTCAGAGATATTGGTGTTATGGTAAAGCTGTATCCCAACATGAGTGCTGTTCTATTGCACAACTCACAACTGGACCACAAAAGGGTTCGTATTTTTGCCATACAGCTGTGTGTTTTTGTGACCGTGTGCATTTTAAAGAACAGCTTAAATTGTAACACTACGTCCGTGTCAAATGTCTTACCTTACTTTAACCCTCATTTTATCAATTGTTCAGATAAAACATCCTAGTGCTCTTGGATTTGAGGTGGGACAGCTGATTCAGGTATGCATCGCTATTTCAATAAACCTAGTGCATCAACGCTATCATTCTTTTAGTATGTTATTATATTTTTTTTATATTTGCTACTTTTATAACTCCTCCAACAGGTCAAATATTTTGGACGCGACCCAACAGATGGCAGAATGAGGCTTTCACGAAAGGTTCTGCAGTCTCCAGCGGCAACGGTTGTCAAGACTCTTAGTGAGAAACAGAGTATCACCGTAGGAACAGTGAACGACCAGACAACAAGCACTTCCTCGTGACTCAAGACACAGACTAAACCTTTCCATTGTTTATAGAGCTATACACACCATTGGAGTTTTGGTTGAAATAATTAAATGATTGTCTCATTGACATATTCATGAGCGTGTGAAACGTTCATTAAGTTGCTACAGCTACCAGAGCTTAAGGACATTCTCTGAAAATGTGTGAGATAGCTAACTGATCTGCTCACCCGAGACAATGACGGCCATCCACCCCATCATCCCTTAGCACTACTCTGCCTTTACTTATAAACTGGCATGGCCCCTTAACACTCAGTTATGCTTGTGATGTCCACATGTGTTAAACAGGTAATGAAGGTACCATCTGGCATTCCAGAGATTTGTTCATTCTTGCTGATAGTTTGTTCTTTCTCTTCCCTTCTACCCATTTATACTGGATATCTGTTTATGATAAGGACCTGAACCCTTCTTTCCATCTTTCAAACTGGGTCAAATTTTGATGTTGTGTATTTTGTAAAAAAAAAAAAAAAAGCCTGCGTGATTAACAGCCCTGCCCAAGACATGAAATGCCAAAATTTGACCCTTATATGAAAGGGTTATAATGCTACATGTCAATGGTAGACCAGAGTTGTTTCCCTTCGTGGTGTTCTAACTTGTCACATGGAATAACGACAACAATGTATTTATTCCATTGACGTGATAGATATTTTACCTCTTTAGCAAAAAGGTCATGAAAGGTTGGTTCTAGGATTCTAGTGTAAATTGACTTTGAGTTTTATTATGTTTTCATCTTTTTGTGTCAATCTTATTTGTATGCATTTTATATAATAATGTGAATAAAAATATACATTTATAAATCCCTACATTCGAGACATTACTCTACGTATTTAAACTGGAGTAGCAACACTGGTTTTGTTCAGATTAGAGCACCGATATTTCAACTATCATGCAATGGGGAATTGCATAAATAATGCGGTATATTTATGATTGTACTGCAATTAAAGGAAATGTACAAGTTTTAAACTTAGATGAGGGTCAGTTTTGAAAACAGTCCAGCTAACGTTAACAATAACACACCGGCTTCCGTAGCCCCTCAGAGGAGACCCCGCGGCGGTCACCGCTTGATTGACGTTGAGGAAGAAAAAGACACAAGATCGGATTACAAGATGGCGTACTGTGGACGGTAGTGAAGAGGCCGTCGTAGTTGTTGTGTTCTCACTGAATTTTACGTATCCGGCCTGCTGTAGGATGGTTACGATAGGCTAAGCATACTATGTTTAAGAAATAGCTTCCCGTATTTCATTGTTTTGAGAGCCAAACACCAGACGTAGATCTGGAACATGCGGGTAGAAACAAAGTTCACATCTCGTGGTTAAGAAAACACTATTTAGAGAGGCTGAAGTATTAGCCTGCTAGCAGCTAGCTCGCTAGCTCCAACTCGGTAACCATGTCAGACACTCGGCGGCGGGTTAAAGTATACACTCTAAACGAAGACCGGCAATGGGACGACAGGGGTACTGGACATGTCTCGTCTACCTTTGTTGAGAGATTGAAAGGAATATCATTATTAGTTAGAGCAGAGTCTGACGGTGAGTTACCAATTAGCCTAGCCATTAGCTGGTTAGCATAGATAGCACTTTAACATTAGCTTGCCGTGGCCTGAGTTTAGCTAACATTGGCTAACGACAACGTTGACGTTGCTCGAATCAATTGTCTCTTTACTAGCCTGCTACCCAACCTTATCCAGCTAACGTTATAATAATGAAAACGTTTGTTTTCTTCCTGACAGCCAGATAAGTTAAATATCGGAAACGCCATTTGCTTTTTAATTTAACGTTAGCGAAATGAAACCTTCCGTACTTCGCTCTAAATAAGGCCTCAAAAGTCTTAGCCAAATTTAAGCAAGTCAGTTGCCTAACTAAATAAAGATTGTTACCCTTATCTCTGAGCCAGTGTGACCAAACTAATCTCACTATTTCGTATTTCAGGCTCACTATTGTTGGAGTCAAAGATAAGTCCAAATACAGCATATCAGAAACAACAAGTGAGTAATTTACACAACCACAGGAACATGCACATATAAACAGCACATTCTTCCGTTGAAGTTATAGCCTATACCTTTAGATGGAATTATACGGTGTGTAATAAATTATTAACACTACAAACTTCGATTTATAATCCATAGGTCTTGAAAGCTACATTGAGTGTGTTCGTTCGATGTGATCACATGTTAAATATTTTTAGCAACCAGTTGCTTTCACAGAACATCCATATATCTTTTTTTTTTTTCTCTTTCCCAGGACACACTGATTGTCTGGTCAGAAGCGGAAAACTATGATTTGGCCTTAAGTTTTCAGGAAAAAGCTGGCTGTGATGAAATCTGGGAGAAGATTTGTCAGGTAAAGTTCACCTCTATGGTTTTCTTAACAATTGGATTAGATTTATGATCTTTTTTACAGCTGTTGTGCACATATCACTAGTCAGTATCATGTTCTTTCTATATCTAAACCCTGTATTCACCCCTGTGTTTTATTGAGTATTTTTGAAAGAGATAAATATATTCCACAATTACTTGACATGCATACACACGTACATGACTAGACGCCATGGATTTATGTGTCTGTATTTTTGGGGTAATCTCGAATGTGTGTGCGTGTGTTGGGTATTTTACCTTCAGGTGCAAGGAAAGGATCCGTCTTTGGAGATCACCCAGGATCCCATCGACGAGTCCGAGGAGGAGCGTTTTGAGGAAATGCCTGAGACCAGTCACCTTGTGGAGCTCCCTGCCTGTGAACTGAGTCGGCTGGAGGAGATCGCAGACCTGGTCACCTCTGTACTCTCGTCCCCAATCCGCAGAGAAAAACTTGCCCTGGCTTTGATGAGCGAAGGCTACATCAAGAAGCTCCTTGGACTGTTCCAGGTGTGCGAAGACCTGGACAACCGAGAGGGCCTACATCATCTCTACGAGATTGTCCGCGGCGTGCTTTTCCTCAATAAAGCTGCACTTTTCGAGGTGATGTTCTCAGATGATTGCATCATGGACGTGGTGGGGTGCCTCGAGTACGACCCGGCGCTTGTTCAGCCCAAGCGGCACCGTGAGTTCCTTACCAAGACGGCCAAGTTCAAAGAGGTGATCCCCATCACAGACTCTGAGCTGCGGCAGAAGATCCACCAGACGTACCGGGTGCAGTACATTCAGGACATCATCCTTCCTACACCGTCCGTCTTTGAGGAGAACTTCCTCTCTACCCTCACCTCCTTCATCTTCTTCAACAAGGTGGAGATTGTCAGCATGCTGCAGGTAAGATGGACCACAGAAAGCTGCGTTCCTGCTACGTGTACGTCGTTTCATAATCCAGTTCTACCACTTGTTTGTGCTATTTAATGTAAGTGAAAATTTTATGTATTTTACTTGATTTATGAAACACTAAACACAGATTAAATGCCATACACTCTTCAACCTACATTTTCCACTTTTTTACTTTATAGTAATTGAGTCTGATAATCACATCAGAACTTAATCTCGTTTGATAATCACGCCAATAAACTGAACAGGCACTCTTGTGTTTTGATGCCTGTTTTCATTGTGACAGATAATGAGACTTGATAATGAAACCAATAAAAAATGATTCCTTGCCACTGATTGTTTTACAGAACCACTTGGTGTATTATGACTCAGAAGTTCCACTGTTTGCTCTATTTCCTGTAAACGTTGAAAATGTTTAAATGGAAATGCATGCCATTTCTTTTTAATTATTTAACCAGTATTGTATTTTTCTAAGTGTAACAGTTGTATTTCTATACAAAATCTTTCAGATTGTCCTAAACTCTAGACATTGCATGAGAGTTGTAGAAATTCTAGCTTTCCAAATCCAAATTTGTCGTTTGTACTCGAAATTTGTGACACAGTTAATATATTTTGGAATTGATTTGATCAAACATTGTCTTGATAAAACGTTGATATTTTTTTGCACCCGTTGTATAATCCTTTTTAGTTAGCAATGATTGTCTTCTGTGTAATGTTTACAATGTAGGCTAATTCAGATTGTATGCTTGTTTGAATGGACAACTAATCACTAGCTCATAAATGAGTACAATAGTATAATAAATACATTGTAAATTATCCTATCAGCAGTCATAGTTTCCACATTAATAGCTTGTGCCTTAGCATACTATTTTAAATCCGCATTGATGTATATTGTTCAATGTTTTAAATGTATTGTGCTTAAATGTACTTTTGTCTGTAAACCTAAAGTTGTTGAATATTTCTTTTGGTTTAGTTTTTTTGAACCTTGCTTTTCCTGTACCGCAGGAGGATGAAAAGTTCCTTACAGAGGTCTTTGCACAGCTAACAGACGAAGCTACAGAAGACAGTAAAAGGAGAGAGCTGGTAAGTGTGAATTAATTGCTTGCAGATAAGCCAAAGTAGTAGTAGTAGAGCAAGAGTAGTTGTTTGTTTATGGTGTCTGTTGCTAGGTTGCAGTGTGTATTGTTTGTACTATATAATACAGTGACTGCATATTGATTTTGCGTTTCCTATTTACAGGTGAACTTTTTCAAGGAATTCTGCGCTTTCTCACAAACATTGCAGCCACAAAATAGAGATGCTTTCTTCAAGACCCTGGCCAATCTAGGCATTCTTCCTGCTCTTGAAATAGTTATGGTATGTTCCATCGCTACTGATACAAGCTAAAGCCCTGTCTTTGTTCTCTAACACTGCCGTAAAAATAAATAGTAAATACTCTTCTAGTTGCCCATGCGCTCAATTGTTTTCTCAACATTCTAAGTATCCCCCCCCTCCACTCACACCTTTTTTTCCTTCCATCTCTCCCTTTCTCCTCAGGGTATGGATGACCTGCAGGTGAGAGCCGCTGCGACAGACATCTTCTCCTACTTGGTTGAGTTTAGCCCCTCCATGGTCCGGGAGTTTGTGATGCAGGAACCACAGCAGACAGACGATGTAAGGACCAATGAGAGACTGTACACACACACACACACAGCTGCCCTATTGGTTATGTAAAACGTCTTACAGGAACAGGAACTTTTGATTGGTCTAACCCAGGGGTCTGCTTGTGGTCTATAATATTTGTTGAGAATCTTCATTTAAATGATGCCCTTTTGAAGGCAACCATTTAACCCTGAAAACAGAGACTGAACAAAACGTTCTGATTCTTAGTGGCAACATGTCAAGGATAACCACAACTTAAATTGTGAAATGAATTCCAAAATATGTAGAATATTATATTATAAGCAATTATAGTGATTTTTAGTGTTATTATTTTCTCCATTGTTGCACAATTGTAAGATTGTTTTTGTAGTTCCTTGACTTACTAAAGTCAATTTGGCAATCCCAGTAGAGCTGACAGAGAGCAGTATGTAAGTTTGTGTTTATTATTTGTAAAATAATTCCGTAGAGTATAAACAAAATATACCTTAGTGTAATCAATGGTTTGATTGACTGGGTGGTATATTTTGGGTCCATTCTGCTCTGGCTAGCAGCATATTAGCTTGCTTGGGAATGGCGCTGTGGGTCCTGTGTACCTGATTGTTCTGACTGACAGAGTGATGCCGCTGTTCCCTCGTCAGGACGTGCTTCTCATCAACGTGGTGATCAAGCAGATGATCTGCGACGCGGACCCCGAGCTGGGAGGGGCTGTCCAGCTAATGGGGCTGCTCCGGACCCTCATTGACCCAGAGAACATGCTGGCTCCCACCAATGTGAGTGGCAACAGCAAGAAGCAGAGCGCTGCATACAGGCATTCGTCCGATGTTAGCGACGTGCTTTCATTGCGTTTCTACAGGATCAAATTCTGTGAAGTCTTTGCTCTTTAACTTCTGAGAAAGTAATGAGTGCTGTGTGTTTCATGCCATCCTTTAGAAAACTGAGAAGACAGAGTTCCTGAGTTTCTTCTACAAGTACTGCATGCAGGTGCTCACAGCCCCTCTGCTGGCCAACACTGTAGACGAGAAGAACTCTAAAGGTATGTCAAACGGGTCAGAAAGTATGGTGTGTGCGTGTGCGTGTGCGTGCATGCCAGGAGGTTTGTGAAATGCATAACTGATATTAATGCTGTCACCCTTATCATACAGATATACAGGAGGGGTCAACGAAGATCAACCCAGTTTGCCCAGGTTTGTGCCCCTAACATCTTATGACAAACAAGCCTGTGCCGACACGCACACAAGCACTGATTACTTTTCACACCTCTGTAAATATATTGAAAAGCACTTTTCTTTATCTTGACTGTGGTGTGTCTTAACATCTGGTCGCCCTCGTTTGTGTAGATAACTTCCAGACAGCCCAGCTGCTGGCACTGATCCTGGAGCTGCTGACTTTCTGCGTGGAGCACCACACCTACCACATCAAGACGTACATCATGAACAAGGACCTGCTCCGGAGAGTCCTGGTGCTCATGAACTCCAAGCACACCTTCCTAGCCCTTTGTAAGCACTCTCGTCCGACTCTACCGCTGACTAGGGATCAGGACCAAAGATGTTGTAGTTTTCTAACACTAAGAAAGGTCTAGTGCCGCATAAAGATTGAAATGGCTGAGAACTGTTTGGTTTGCTGTCTTGACCAGGTGCGCTGCGTTTCATGCGGAGGATCATCGGCCTGAAGGACGAGTACTACAACCGCTACATCATCAAAGGGAACCTGTTTGAACCGGTCATAAACGCTCTGCTGGACAACGGCACCAGATACAACCTCCTCAACTCAGCCATCATAGAGCTGTTTGAGTTCATCAGAGTGGTACGTGCAGACACACACACACACACACCCCGTCTTTACAGTTCAGATCTGATGGAGAGCATGAACTTATTCTCGTTGTTGTTCTCTATTGGAGTTTTGTTTTCTATGTGTAATGTGTCGACTAACCCCCCCAAAGTCACACACCGAGTGACTGTCTGTCTCTGTGTTCTAGGAGGACGTGAAGTCTCTGATAGCCCACATTGTGGACAACTTCTACAAAGCACTGGAGTCCATAGAGTACGTCCAGACCTTCAAGGGGCTGAAGGGCCGCTATGAGCAGGAGAAGGACAGACAGACCCAGAGGCTGAACAGGTGAGACCTCTATCTCTCACTCGCTCACTCCCACAGGGAAGCCCTCTGGAGGCCTCAGACCAACAGTCCATCTCCAGTGTTAGCGCTGAGAAATTCCCTCCACCCCACCCAGCCTGCCAAAAGTACAATTCGCACTCTGTCACTTTTTTTTTTTCGGTGGTTAGATATCTTTCTGCTGGCCCTAGCCATGCTGGACACACCCTGAAGGTAAAGGGAGCCTCCTGTTTTTCTGTAGATATCGACGGGATGCCCGCTCCATGGACGACGACGAGGAAATGTGGTTCAATGACGAGGAAGACGAGGAAGACGGGGAGCCCGTGGAGAAGAGCCGCCCTGAAGAAGACTTTCCCGAGACCTACGAGAAGTACATGGAGGCCAAGAAAGGTGCGTCCATGTCTGCTGCACTTCCCCATCTCGCCATACCTCCTAGCGGTTCTCTCCTCTTGCATACACCATAGTTGCACACTCAGAGCCAAACAGGGGGGGGGGGGGTTAAAGGGACATTTCATGCTTCTTTCTTCTTGTGAACTTCTTCCCCCCAAGGCCAATGTCACAGCATCGGGAATATTATATTGATTTCACAGCACTACGCAGATCTTGCTTGAGTAGCTCAGCGACTTGTTTAGTGTAATGACGTGTGTGTCTTTCTCTGTCAATCTCTTTCTCCCTCTCCATCCCTCTCTCTGTCTTTGCAGTGGAGAAAGAGAGTGAGGACAAAGAGAACTTCCCAAAGCGGAGCGCCCCCTCTGGCAGCTTTAAGTTTACCTTCTCTCATTCTGCAGGGGCCGCTAACGGAACCAACGGGGCCAACAACGGCAAGCCGTCTGCTGCCCCACCGGCCTCCTCCGCTGCCACTCCCAACAACAACAACAGCAGCAGCAACAACAACAACAACAACAGCCCCGCCGCTAAGATGGCTGCTCTGCCCTCCACGCCAGTTGTCAAGGTGCGTTTTGTGTCTTCCATCTTAGTCAAACTCATCCAAATACGTCTTGTTTATAAACTGTTTATATTTAGAAACAATACTTCCTCCGTTCCAACACTAGGGGTCAGCAGCTTTACATTGTATTTCATTCAGCTTGTAAGACAGGCTTGACGTTATACAAGACATTTTTTACATGTATCTCTGTCTCCTAGACCGCTTTGGTGGGGCTGGTGGACTACCCAGACGATGAAGAGGAGGACGACGAGGAGGAAGACGAGGAGGAGGAGCAGGCTCCACGCAAACGCCCTCGTCTAGGTTCATAAGACGGCTCGAGGTCGTTGGTCGCCGGGGCGCCGTGGATGGACATGGAAGTCCCCGCAGTCCCTGGCTCTGGTCTTCTTATTGGTCCTCTGCCTGCCAGTGTCCCCCTACAGTCACTATCCCACTGAGGAGAGAGATGGAGAGGCCCACCTTTTCAAACCTGATCTCAAAAACTCACTCTTACCAGCCCCTCTTCTCAAAGACCTAGATTATCCCCCAACCCTCTGCCCTCCTCCTGGTTAGCCCGACCACACCACCAACTCCCTCGCTCCTACCTCGCCAGCCCCCAGGCCCCTCCTCCTCCTCTGGCTGGCTGCCTGTGGACCAGAGGCTGAAACCAACCAACTACAGTGCCAAGGTGTTTCCATAGTCCCTATGGCAACAGTGGGCCGCACTTCCAACACCCACTTTACACCCCCCCCCCCCACCCCACCACCCCCTTGTACCTTTCCTCCCGCCCTCCTCAGACTTCAGCCAATGAGCTTCACAGAAAGAGGAGGGCAAGGGGTGGCTGATTGAAGGATAACCACATCCAACCAGCCAATGAGCCAGCCAGTCAGGCTAGCAGGACTAGCCGCCTTTAGTAATGGAAAGCTTGATTGGCCAAGCCAGTTTGTTATGCCCATCTACAGAGAACTGTTCTCATAGGGTTGGGGATAGACAGAACTAGACCAGATGAAATGATAAAAGAAACCAAGAAGGGGGTTACGAGCGACTTAACTGACCTGCAGAAAGAAAACCCACATGTACACGTTGCTCTGTCTCAAGGAGCAGGACTCGACCGTCACAAAGCTTGGGCTACATTTTGGCCGAGGCTGGGAACACACACACACAACAAATCAGCAAACACACAGGACTGTCAGCCAGGAATCCTGTATTTCATGAGTTTATTAAAGTACTGTACATATTCATTTTTTTTTCTTTTTAATAATTTGCCCCTGTATTGATTTTAAAAGGGGAGAGGTATTACCTACCTACCAGTGTATTTCTTTGGTTGTTGCACAAGAAGGTGGGTTCACCATTCACCCTTTTAATCCAATTTATTTGATTCATTGTAGAAAGAAAAGTTACAAATGCTGGTTTTAAAAAGAACATGTATTAAAACTGCAGTAAAGTCATTTTTGCAGCCAACCTATCGAGGATGTCTGGAGTTTGTGTGTATTTCAGTGGCTTTGAATTTCACGTTCTTTGTGACACAGGGTGTCTTCAGAGAATTCCCTTTTCAACAAGTGTGCATATTTTGTTGTCAATAGAAAATAATATTGTACACTACCCCAGGATTTCAGACCAGTTACCATCTCCTCAAGACATGCTTAAGTATTTCCTCTCGAGGGTGTTTTGTAGGTTTACCATACACATCAACTTCTCAATTGCTATTAGCCACAGAGGATTCAAACTAACACATGCTTTCATCTTTTAGCGGGATGGAGTTATTCATCTGGTTATGAAATGGCTGGTGGAGATTATTCTATTGCTCCCCTTGAACTGAAGCAGTGATGGATTTTAAATTAGTCTTATTTGTAAAGAAGACATTCCTATTGACAAAGTATAGTTTAAGAATCGTAAAGTAAGCAGGTCAGACAAAAGTTTTTTTTTCTTTTCTTCAATTGCATGTGTCCACTGTTTTTTCTCAGATTCAGAGAGGGCAGGTGTTTGACAATGGGAAAAATATAATTTAACTTTACTTCACATTGTTCCTTGACATAGATATACCTGTATCAAAGTGTATACATGATATTTATCTTTCAAGGTGTCAGGAAAGACTATTTTGAACACAAGCTTATGTCTTTCTCGTTCAATTTGTTTTGAGAAGGAAATTACACAAGGGAGGAAGACTTTGAGACCCAACCAGTGTCACATCTGCTGTTAGAGCCCCAAGTTAACTAATTTCAACAACTAATTGTCTAGAGACCATAGTAGCATTTTTTTTGTTTTATTTTTTTTTGCTCTGATAACAATTTTGTACCAAGTGCATTTACTACCACTATCCTCCATTCTAGACATTTGTATACGTTTGATATTTGATACGTTTTCAGATTAAATGTGACCATGGCATTACACGTGTGAATTAAGTTTTATTTGTTGGGGAACGTATTGAACAAGTATGAATGTAACTAACAATCCAGTCCATGCAATCATCGTTTTGTTATCCTGGTTTGCTGTAAAATCCTAGAATAACATGTTTCTATGTTATTTGACTTAAAAAGGCATCCCTGTGTATACTGTTTCAATTATGCGTGAAAACGGTAACCAGGGAAGCATTTTAAGACAGGGAAGGTAAAACGGGGATTATGAGTAATATTTTGCCCTGGTATTCAAACCTTAATCCCACATAGAAATGTTGCTCTCACATAATACAAAAAAGTATGTAAAAAACTGGATTTATTAAACAGCATACATGATATTTATAACATAGGAATTGGTGCATTTTTGTTTCATGTGAAGACTAGATTGATTGGATAAATACTGCTCTCTTAAAAACATCAACACACTGTTTTCTTGGCCTCTTCCACAAACAGTCCAACCACACAAAGCTCAGAGTTTAGGTCAAATTCCTTTCACTTCAGTTTTTTAAGTAAATCAAAGCTTGCATTTTGATAGTTTCGAATAAGAGGCGTTCTAAAAATTACCCCCCGCCCCTTTCTTTTCCTTTTAATTTCATTACATTTGAATTGAATACCTGCAATAACTGAAAAGGTGTAGAATTGACCAAACCTGGTCCACTTTGACTACCGTTGAGCTTAAAAAGGTAGAATTGGCATTAGGACATTGTATATGATATCCTTAAAAAAAAAAAGATGCCGCAAGATTAGAGATACGCTTCTACCAACATCGATACTTTTTTTCTGAGGATAACCAGTTTGTTGTAGAAATGTAATTTTACTGAGTCTACCTTTAAAGCTCTGGTCTTGGGGGACTTATACAGGGTGAACGCAGATCTACTTCTTGATAACTTCCTCTTTCAGCTTCTCTGCTAGATGTTTTCTCTTCTGTAGCTTCTTTCGTTCCTCAACAGAGATCTCCTGTGGAGATGAGACAAGTAGAAACATTTTCAGAGTCAGACATGGTTACCTGTGGTCTGGGTCTTTACATCTACGACACATTCCTCTCCCCAGCGCACCTCTAGCTCTGGACCCACACTAGTCTATGCATCTACCTACAACTACCTACTAAAGCTACTCTGGGGGGGGGGGGGGGGATGAGGACACCACACTGCGGCTAACTGGGGACAGCAATGAGGTGCTCCAACAGTCACAGCTACCAACACAAAAAAGGGGGAGACAGGCGTGTGTGTGTGTGACAACTAAAGACACCACTCCAACACAGATCACCTTCTGCTTGTGCCCTCCCACAGGCTGAGCACAGAGCCTCTCCTCACGCACACTCCCACAGCCCCCATTCATCTGACGCCCGGCCTTCTTCCATGGCAGCCAGAGATAAACAGGAAAGCCACACCCTCACGTTTACACAACTCAAAAGAAAGGAATGGTGGACATGCAAGGAAAACGCGCGGCTCGGTGTTAATGAGAAGCAAACTAATGCCGACAGATGACTGACCAACTCCCCAACGTAACTCCTAATGGGCAGAATAGAAGCATGTTTACTTGGGTGTCTGTGGTGTGATTTCATGTTGGTGCCGAATGCGAGCAACGCTGAGTTGCATAAGCTATAAGGTTAGTAACCCATAGGGGAGGGTGTGGGGGCTGTTTACCGGTGTGGTGGGTGCGGGGATGGCGGGGGGCTCCTCTGAGGTGGCAGCAGGCTGTTGTTTGGGTCTCTGCTGCTCCTTCTTCAGGGCCTGCAGTTTGTCTCTCTGCTGGCAGAGGTACAGCGCCCTCTGCTGGAGCTGCTCTTGCTGCGCCACCGACAGCTCCTATGGACAGAGAAAAACAAACACATGCAAACGACGCATATTCCTCAGCTTTCTATGTCCAAAGACCCCCCACCCCGAGGGTAAACTTTAGACCACTTGTGTGTATTATAAAAAAAATAAAGTTAGACTGAGACGAAGACTCACAGTGTATGGCTTGGAGATGCCGGCCTCCACGCGCGCCTCTTCTAGCCAGCTCTCGGCTGCCTGGCTGTTACTCGTCTTGGGGCTTAGGCTGACTGGAGGCTCGCCCCCCTTCACAGGAGCCTTCACGGCTGGAAGAACCCTGGGCTCTACAGACACAGAAAAAACAAGAGACCCATGTCTGGATGTATTGACCAGTTTCACGATAAGGCTCCGCTGGTCTGTTTAGACAAACATGGCTTCAGTGCATCTCTGAGACAGACTTATAGTCATCCCTCCCTAAGGTAACCAGAATACGGAACTTGCCTGCAGCCGGTTTGCACGGTGTAGGGGAGGTGATCTTGGCTGGGCTCTTTCGCCCTCCTCCTCCGGCGGTGGCCTTCTTGCTTCCTTCTTTTGTTGACAAGGTGCTGTTCACCTGCATAGGAGGGATCTGGAATCGTGAGACATTATAAGGATCAGTTCCTGGAGGTTTGTTAACGTAGTGCCACAACTGACAAAAAAAAAACACTCGCATGCACATAAACAAAACTAAAGCAAAAGTCAATCACAGTATTACATCACTTACTGTAGAGCGGACGGGACAGGGATATTATGGGTCAGCAGGACAACAAATATCCACTACCATGTCCAACTAAGAACTACAGCTCAACTCACTAAGAAGCGTTGGATTAAACAGTCCTACAGGTCAGCCAACAGGCTAAAGTTCACCACACTACTTATTTCTAATCCACCACTTTTTGATTGTTTTATTTAATCGTGGTTTGTGGCACACATTGCAACTACTTGTTGTTAAAAATTATAGTAAAAAACAGTAGACCGTTGGCTGATATGTTATTGGGTGAACATGACTCAGAGGTGGGTTGATACTAGGTCATTGTGTAAGTACACTGGCACACCAGTAGGCCACGCTACAACAGAACTAGTTACCGTGGGGGAGCTTCCATTGACCAGGTGACTAGCCCCATTGCTGCTGCCTCCCTTCCCCACAGCCTTGGTCTAATGCGAGGCCAACCACACACAGAAAAAAGCCATCGGACAGTTAAAACATATAGCCTATTTTGGAACTAGTTGAAGACCTTGAATCTAATGCTTTAAAAAGCGTTTCTTGATGTATTGTTAGAGTTATGGCTAGGGGTAGTACAAAGTTTCCTTTGTAACATTTATGGTTATCAATATAAAATATATATGAATACAGTATATATATATATATATATATATATTACAATATATATATATATATATTAAGTATAGTCATAGCGAGGGTTAGTTTAAGGTTAGAGTGATCTAGGCACCTCAACCCTCACTCACTTTAGTTGAATTTGTTTGACCAGGAACAGGAGTAGCTGCCTGGGGACTGCCCCCATCCTGAATTGGCCTATCAGTGCAGCTGCTGGACGTTGATCCAATCTCTTCTTCCAATAGCAATCGCAGAGACATTTCCTCGTCATACTCCTCCTTTGACCTCCTGCAGGCCAAGTGGGGAGAGAGATTCACGGAGACAGTGAGAGGAGCGAAGAACAGAGAAAACATTGACCTTTCCTTCTTAAAGTTCAAAGAAAGGGGAAAGGGACACTTCCTGTATGCAGAAACTCTTCTAATGGATCTGGAGAAAGATGCAAGGAGGTCGGAGAGACAACTTAACTAGGAAAGGACTTGACATATCATCAATAGGATGATTATGTAAAATGGGACTAGGCCCCCCAAAAAAAGACCAGCATGCAACAGATCTCAGGTGCACTGCCATCAACAGGGTGTCACTCACAGTTCTGATAACACAATTAATTAATTAACAACTTTATCTGATAATGAGTACACTTCCTAATTTTCCATTACAAAGGATTAGGAAAGGCAGGAGTTGGAAAGACAAGAAAAATGAGAGGGAGGGAGGGAGAGAGAGAGAGAGAAAGAGAAAAAAAAAAAAGCTTTCGATGTGGGTTCTGCACAACTGCCACCATACAGCCGCTGCATGGCGTGGTCTCTCCAAAGCCTGTCAGCTAGGGAGCTGGCGCATTAGGAAGTTCATATAGTTTACAATAGCCCATATAGTTCAGTGACACAATTCACAGCATACTGGCTCATACTCACATAGACCAGCACTATCCTGATAAATTATGAGCTGCCTCCATTTGCTTCAACTCACTCTAACTTAGCGACTCAAGTAGTCATAAAGACAAAAAGATATGTCTACACAGTACATACTAATCTGATCAAATCCCTTGTGAAGACAACCTAAACGGTCAGATGCCTTGGCACCCTAACCCAGAAAACCCTTGGTAAGAAAGACACAGTGCAGTGCTTCACAATTGGTACACAAATGGGACAAGGTGGCAACCTTTTGTCCTAGGAGGGTAAATGAGATAAAAATACAATTTTCCCAGTTTAGTAGCTTCAGTCAATATTAGTTAGACCCTAAGAAGCTTAGCTGTGGTCCCTACGGACATAGCACTTTACATGGCTGCCCTGGGCTACAAAGTGCAGAGCTGAGACAAGGGAAATCCTATTAGAACACACTGGGGCCGGTTCTAGAATAGGTACAAATAGATGGACTGACATAGTGATCCCCTGGCCTGGGTAGCTCGCTAGTTGTACAATGGGTATTTATCTTATCCAATATTCAAAGGGGACACATTTCCAGCACTAATAACCCTTTTGAGTGGCACCTTTATTAAGTTTGGCCTGTGTGCCCATTTAAGCTGCATGATGTGGCATAGTTCTTACTGACTGTTACGTAAGCATTGGGGCATAATGATAAGGCAGGTGAAGCTTAGATTGGTGTGTGAGTGTGTGTGTGCGCACACGTGTGTGCTGATGTGGCAAGGCCCGTGTGAGTCAGTCGCCTACTTGAGCACTTCCTGCAGAATCCTCATCTCCTGTTGCTCCAGCTCACTCATCACATCCACCCCATCGGTCAGACACTCCGGCAGGGCTCCTTAAAGCACACACAAACACACGCAGGTTGAGAGCAAAGAAAAATATTTACTTTCAATTCAAGATGATTAGCGGTGAACAGTGCCTAGCGAATATCCACGTCTCCTTATAAGAGCCTGTTTGTACATGGAGATCGTACTGTATGTATGTTTGTGTGCCGGTGTCCACACCAACCTACCGTTCTTCTCCTTGATCACCCTAAGGGCCTGCAGCTGGAGTTCCATGTTCTTCTGCACCATCAGAGCACGGAACATCTGGAAGTCGTCTGTGGCCAGAACCGGCTGGAACACAGTCTGGTGAACGAGGAACATAGAACACAGTCTCAAGAATGGAAACCCAAAAGTGCACTATATAGTATGAGAGACAGACACACAGATAGAAAAGCAGAGAGAGGCTACACTTCATTGGTATCACTATATTCCATCACATTTGTTTTTAAAGACTTTAAAATGATGATGATGATGATGATGATGATGATGATGATGATGATGATGATGATGAAGACTTTAAAATGATAGCCCCCATTGTGTTTTTTTTTCCCAGGCTCCCCTGCTTTAGGGGACAACATGGTGTTAAGTACTAGCCTACACTTGAAACAGCAGTTTAATGGGATTCATTTCGGGGGTCCATCCATGGTGCAGACAAGGCCTCAGAATGTTTTTTTAAGACCTGGGGAATTGATTAGCTGTTCTGAATTCAAACTTGCCAGAAGGCAATACAATATTTATTGCATGCTAAAATGTATTAGTCAGCGTATAAACCATAAATAAATTGGAAAGTTGGATCGTTTCTGTAGACTGCCAGCTAAACATGCGTTTTATCCACTCCACACATTTCAATCTAGGATCATATGAAATGAGAGACCACCAGAAAAGCAATAAGTGCTTAAAATGTCTTTCTCAGATATTATTCTAAGCTCTCTCTCTCTCTCTCTCTCTCTCTCTCTCTTTCTCTCTCTCTCTTTCTCTCTCTCTCTCTCTCTCAGGTTTGAGCCATTTGTCTTTGTCTCCATATTATTACCGTTTCAATAAGTAACTTAAGCTAGGCACAACATTGGGAGCTTTCTCTGGTACGGGTAGGCAGCTAGGTAAGGCTATATTCTATTGGCTCTACCTGTCTAGCTGGGTGCCTAAGGAGGGTGCATCTCAAAACTCAAAACTGACTGACGCTGATAAAATGATTAGGAAAAGTTTGATTCAATTTGGCTATATTAGTTTTTGTTTTTTATTAAAGCAGTGTATGCCAACACAATGAGAGCACAATCACATCCATAGGAAAGGTGGAAAGGAGTGAACAGCGGAGTGTGTACATGCTCCCTAGAAGACAAGTGCCTCTGCAACAAGAATAGCTCTCCAGAGCCCTTCTTCCTTTATCTGAGTAACCCAATTCAATGTTGTCCTGACAGCTTGGCTAATCCTGCCATGGATCCCCCTCTACGGAGACCTGTGCTGGCAGCGGCAGGAGCTTGACTTGCAACACACACACACACACACACACACACACACACACACACACACACACACACACACACTCCCACGTTATGTGAGTAGAGTCCTCAACGTGAGCAGACACATGCATGAGTGTACAGAAGCGCACAGAAAATGCACAAAGTAAGAATAGATCATCTGAATCTCTTGTGGGCTTAGGGGTGATGTAGAGGAACGGACACTGAGTGACGCCCAGTGGTTTCAGAGGTGAAACTTTGAAAGAAATTAATAATAATATCACCACCACATTCTGCTCTTTTTAACGGTGAATCCCTACAGTGAGGTGGACTTTTTAAACAAGTAAAGAATAAAGCCAAATTAACGCTGCAAATCTGTACAAAACAACCGTGAAAAGCCCCCAACATTGACGGCATTCATTTTAAACCTAACCGTCCTACGCCTACACCTGATAGTGGTAGGGAAAAGATCTGATCAACCTTTCCTGACTCTCCTGGCCTGTTCTAATCTGAGAGAAATCTTATCTGGACCTCCCCGACTGTCCAACTGCCAAATGGCCTATTTTTCAATGAGTGATCCACTCTGTTAAAGACTCAGCTTAATAAACTAAATACAACATTCAATAAGGGAATGGGGAATACTACCTAATGGGTCACTGGCAGGAAAAGTTTAGTTCATTGATGCTCTTGTTACAAAATACCCAAGCCTACCTGCAGGGTTTTGGACTTGGCAAAGGGAGAGGAGCAGGCATCCAGAAATTGCTGCTCATTGATGCCAACCTCCTGCATGTAATTTTCCAGCAGCTTCTCCACCTAAAAGCAAACATTTACATTTTGTTGAGTCACTGGAAAACTAAACAGATCTATCTTTCAGTTGGTAGGTATTGAAGCATTCCGTAAATTTACTGTCATGTCCCTACATTCCACAAAATAATGTCCACGCCTGCAAAAGGATGTTTATAGCTGATGTTTATAGCTAAACTTATTTATATGTGAGTAACGTAATCATTATGATGAATGCCCTGCCAAGTTTGGACAAGGTCATCATGACACTTTTTTTGCATCAAACTTAATTTTCGCAAATCTAAATGTATTTATATCAATAACGTGCTGCTAGGTCAAACCATGGTCCAAATAATCATTTTTTTGTGATTGAGGGAACTGTAAGAGAAGATACTCCCTAGTGCAAAACAAAAAACACTCACCAAGTGTTTATACTGATGATGGATTTCTGTGTAAGTCAATTTGTTCTCATCTTCATCATCGAAAACTGAAAGAAATATACGTAATTACAGAAAATACGCAGATATTTATCAAAGTAAAGATGATCGTTTTAGGCCGATTAAACTTTTTCATCCAGGCTTTCACATTGACGTAATTTTGCAGATACTGTACATGAAGCAAGCAGTCTAACAGACCGTCACAAAGCTTGGTTCATCTGTGTTGCCCACTCTGTGCACATCCTAATGCTTTTAATGTGTGTCATTATTAATTCAAGTTGCAACGACCTCTGAGGAACTCATAGCATCCTATCCAACATGAATGACTCCTGTATATTTTACTTTACTGTTTGACTACTACGAAAATCCTATCAAGTAGTACCGATATCCCACAACATATATTTAAACTGATCATAGCCAAGTCGTGTGCTGGTGGCCTCTAGACTAGAGTATGCATTTAGTTTTGAAATAACATACATAAGTATATAACCGATTCTAACTAGTAGTTATTTAGTTCTGCAGTAAATCTACAACAAACACGACTTTATCCTGACTATTTTACACTAGAAGTCAAAACACCTGCAACAAGACAATAGTCTATCGCACTCGCAGCCAGTAATTCACAACAACAACAATGCACGTTACAGTTAACTGAAGCTAGCTAGCTAACATTAGCTACTAAAAGCTAGCTATCAGAAAAGCATATTCCCTTGGTTAAAGCAAATGGTAGCATGCGTTAACGTTATTCTACCTGTGCATTTGTTTTCCATAAAGTCTGTAACGGGAATGACCCACTCAGGACTTCCCAAATATCCAGCGATGCTCTCCACGACCCACTCACTGTCCTCCTCAGCCATGTTGGCTGTAGCAACAACACCCTACAATGTTCTTTGGAACAAGACGTTCAACCTTGTAGCTGCACAAAAATGCACATGTCAAGCTCAAGAATGCAGACATTGGTTGATCTAGCTAACGTCCAGAGCCGTCATCCCTTCCCTGTTGATAGCTGTGAAGAATCTCATATCACGAATGCGCACTGATAAATTTCAAGAACTGCAGCTAACGCGTTGACACTTAATCGGTCGCTATGGTAACCGGTTACGTCAGCGTTTCTACACTCATTCTAGGCAGGTCATGAGCAGCCTGCATGTTAACCCCTGTGTGAGGCTCCATGGTGACAATGAGAAATTAGCTGTTCAACTACAGAGTTTCTCTTTTTACTGACTGTAATTTAACCAAAATACACCCCATCGATGTTGAGCAATGGTGTGTTTTTGTCTAAAGTTGTCCCAAAAGTTGCCTTGTGTGTAGTAACAGTAACGTATCCTTATTTTGGAGAGAGAAAGAGAGAGAAAGAGAGAGAGAGAGAGAGAGAGAGAGAGAGAGAGAAAGCAAGCCAGCAAACAGCAGTATAAATAAAATAAATTATAATTATTATAAAATGAGTGGAAGTGGCTACTATTGTGTAGAGAAGGGGTTTTTATCTCTTCCCAGCAAAACAACCACCACTTATGTGACTTGGACTCAAATGCAGTGCAGTGTTCTGGTGCTAAGGTCCTCTGTGGAGCCTGACGTTTTTTAGTGGGACGGACTAAATCGTAACGCTTTTGTGCTATTTGTATTATTTTATAAAAAATTTTGTGCCTTGTTTTCAGACATAGTCTTAGTCAGTTGACCCTGTATACATACATAAAATAAAAAAAATGTGTGTTGATTAAAACTGCAAACAAGTAAATAAACAGTTGCTCTAACTGCAAGTTCTGAAACATGACAGGCTATTCTTAAATATGCTTTTAAACTTTAAGTTACAAAAGGCCAACATATTGATATCTCACTGGTTGAAAGTGCTTAGTGTTATGCTTTTATGCTTTTCCCCTCACAAACTCTAGGTGGCATGATCATTCACTTAAATAACTGGCTTTATATAAAATCTTGATTTACAGCCACATCTATCAACTTGCAAAGGTAACAAACACTGTTTACTTCTTCTGTTTGCTAAAACGTGAATATGAATATGACAAAATAAGTGTTGTTTGTTGAACAGTGTAAATTGTGAGGGTCAGGATGTTGAGACTTAAAGTTGGTGCTTTTTGGACGAAACAAAACTCACCGTCTTTCTTTCATAGCACGTGCACAATCAACCACACAAACACACACAGACACACACACACACAGACCACATTTAGTTTTTTCTCCCTCTCTATAGGTCCTAACATCTTTTCAGATTGCTTGACAAACAATTGGTGTATTTAGGGAGCCATTCTTTTATTCGTCCGCACAGTAGTTCTTTTTACAAAACCCAAGGACAAAAACATTTAAGGCTTATAAACAAGAATGCAAAGCATTTACCCAATGTCTTCTCTATATACATTCTTCAAGGCAACCACACAATTTGGTTCATATCAAAGATGAATAACCTGAACACATAAAGGTCAGAGGTTGCATAAGGAAACCTGTTTGAACTTTTATGATTTGCTTCAAGTCCACAGTCAAACTGGGAACATGTCAGAATCTGTTCTGTCGGCATCACTGGCTGGATCACACCTATACAACAATAGTTACTATCTTTTTCTTCAGAAATTGTTATTTTGGTTGCAACATTAGTATTATTTTGTTCAGAAAATGTAAATTTCAAAGCTAAGACCTAACTTTTTATTAATGTACTACTGCATTGTAAAATAAAGCATAATAACAAGAGTGTTTCATACAAAAGGCTTTATGCTCTAAATATTAACAAAAAATGTTTAAGTATACAATAGTTTCAGATAGTATATTGTACAGCAGACGCATAATAACAAATTCAATTTAAAATCAGCTTTTTTACCATTTTCAATGAAGTACATCCAAAGTCAAAAGGCAAGGTAAAATACAGCCCTGGAGAAACATTATGGTTAAAGAACAGTTGCACAATAGACCTTCGAAATCAAACGCATCACCAATAAATGAACAATGATTTTACCCATTTCATAATGACATGTTTTTACAATCAGGGAGCGGTGACATTCATTTATTCAATTTAAAAAAAGTTCAATAATATTCAATATGTTTTAGTTTTCTGAATAGACCATGTATGAATTAGCAACACCTGCCCTGACTTAGACCTGAATTCAATAAAACATAATAGCTTCATATCCTGCCGTTAAGGGTCTTCAACCATCCAGTTTCTCTTTAGCTCTAGCTGGGACTAAAGGCTAACTCATGCTGTAACATAACCTCTTAATTCCTCTCATATTGTGCGTGACAGAATTATGCGCTAACCTTTCGAAGAGATAATAGGATTTTTCTCCTGTGCTAGTTTGATGGGCAATAACAAAATATTACAAAGAGATCCAGAACAGCCACTGAATGAAACCATTTTATAATAAATACAAAATAAACTGTTTAATAGACAGGCCCATTTCCTGTCTCACAAACGTTAAACCAAGTGGATTTTTAATTGCATCTCTATTGAGGCACGATGCACTCACCATAAAAAAAACTTATCTCTCTTTCCCATTCTTCCTAGCAACAGCCCGTCAATTGGGGCCGTTTTCCTCTGACATAATAAACCACAGTTGAGTATGTTGATGCCGGAGTGATGTGTCCTAAAGCTGAATCTGCAAATAATTTCAGTTTTAAATAATTTTATACCTGTATATATATACATATACATTGGCAATACCTTTCATTGTGTGTTAGAATGTTATATTTGCAGAAAATAGACTTGCATCTGAAGAACTGAACAGCATCTAAAGACCGAAAGCAGCTAACAACACAATACACACGATCAGAAATGTACAGCAAGTCCATGACATGTCTTTGAACAACAGGACTAAATAATCATGCTTGTTCAGAATCACTTTGTTCTTCATGACATTGCCCTGCCAAACTGCACTCGTTTCCTGTTCCTGTTGAAAATAAACAGTGCCTGTCATGCAAACATTTGTGATATTCTGTTAGACTGAGTCTGACCAGCCATGAGTAAAAAAGAAAATTTTCCAAACTGCACAGTTTGCTCTGCGAAAGCAAAATAAACGTTACAAGTGCACGCATGAAATCACATTTCCACATCCCAGTGAGTATAGAGCAGCAACCATGACACAACTATGAGATAACATATGTTCAAAGATTTAAATGGACTTAATTATGTAGAATTATGGCATGCATCAGTCAAGAAATGCCCTGTGGTCATGTTTGTATCTGCAATGTGCTTCACCCTACATTTTTGATTCATACCTCAGGCGATCTGAAGCCTCTATAGAGGGAGATCGAGGACAATTGCCTATCTCCACAGAGTTAAAATGGCATATTTAAAAGTAAAAAAAACAAACACACTCACACACCAGTCTTAGATCAGGGCTTAGAACTACTTTCGCTATACAATTTGGATTCCTAATATCATGCCTTTGTGATAAAACTAAAGTTTTCAAAAGATATTGTGGAAAGTCCATATTTCCAATAGTACCTGTTTTACAGTTGGCCTTTTATTGCTATAAAATACGAACACACGACTGCCTTCATTGTTAAGTCTACCGAGACAAAAAAGAGCGTTGATAGCTTCTTAGCTAAATGTTATGCCGTCGTGCCACGGTCTTATTGAATTAGCTTTGAATGGACCAATACCCCTGGGACAGCACAAAATGTTGGGCCAGGACTGGAACGTTTTCCTGGACACCCAACAAGGAAAGACTGAAGTTCTTTTGTTATAATGTCCTTTATATGTCAAGTCATTATGGTCGGGTTAGGTTTTACTGTCAGGAAACACGCCTGCACAAGTTCAAATATTCAACATCATTTTTATTACCAATGTTACACCAGTTTGAGTCAAAGGAAGCCTATGAAGCACCTGACGTTTGTTTTGGGTGGCCTCTCTGAACCTTTTTGAGCTTACTAAATAAAGAAAAAACCTGATGCTTAACAATTGTTGACTATACCAATAAAAACTCTTCTGATTTGGGACCAGCTATGTAAAAGTGCTATGGAGACAGAAGAACATACTGAGTCAATGTGACATAACAATATCAAAAGACATGCCATTCAATTATTATTATCCCTCTTCACAGATTATAAAACAATTCTACACTACCATAGAAACCAAAGCAAAACTCTACATTCAGAATACCATACAGATAGTCTTATTCAAACTCTTCCACACAGCAAATCGCTAATGGGGCAGCCAGCAAAAAACAAGACTTGGAGAAACAGTGGCAGCAAAGTTAAAGATCCCTGGATTCTCTCACATACACAACAAATCTGAGAAGTGTTCAAATTATATTTTGCATATTCTATTTCGCCTCAAGTCTAGGAGTGGTATACAAATTCAGTATTAAATACTCTTTACTAACTAGTCAACTAAGTAAGGTGAACCTCAACTGATCATCTCCCCTTGTCTAGTCAGCGAACCTCAACTGATCATCTCCCCTTGTCTAGTCAGTGAACCTCAACGGGGAAATACATTCTATTTACCTTCTTACCATCTTTTATGTCAGTGCGATCCCTTCTATCGGCAGGATTGGATGGGTGTTATTAACTTTATTTTATAAAAATGTAAGGGCAGCAATTAAAACAATTATGATTTCACAATAAAATACTCATCTTCCAGTATGAGGGTAATTGAATGTAATACACAAATACAAACAGAATAAGCCTGCATCGGTGAGTTTCAAAACTTATAATACTTTTATGTATGTAACCATCTATGTCAGTGGTTAACACTGCCAATTTGGGAACTTTTGGACAATTGTATACTGAAAAATACTATTTCTCAACATATTGTGAGAGTAAAATGTACGAGCAGCCTTTTGTACGCATATTTCAGGCCTATTTTGTAGAGAGACAACAAATTAGCAATATCTTTTGAAAAGATATGCATCACATCCATTCATCCACATAGATAAACAATATTATATTAAGATAAGAAAGACTTTAGAGGAACATTACACCCTGGTTAAAAAAAGGGAGAGTGAAGAAAAGGGACAAAGCAGATTAATGCAAATTTGTGTTGATGTGGCCTTTCAGGGCCGCTACCTTGCTTGCGAGTGTTGCATGATGAATTGTCAGTGACTACATTCACCTGTGATCCAGTTCTTTTTTCCCACGCTAAAGTAAGTAACATCTGGTTAACCCAGCTTGGTGATTTGCAGGCCTCCATCTATCCGTACCGTATCAATGGAGAGCAAAGATTTTACTTTGTGATAAAAGTCAAAGAGCTGGTGTCCGTCCACAAAGATTCGGAACCTTGTGTGCTCGCAGTGGATCTCAATCTGGACAAAACAAAGAAAGAAAACAAACAGGGTGAGGATGTGTCTTGAAAGCTGAGTATTGGGTTCAGCAGGGCAATGAAGTGTTGAAAATGAAATTACTGTAGGGAACGATGACTTTAGCCGGGGATATTGGTCTATAATATAGCTATAAATGAAGTACATAAAATACACATTTCAGATGGGATTAAAAACAGCACATTACATCACAATGAGCAGTGTTACTGTATGGTCCTTATCATGCTACATTGCACCACCACCGCCACCACCACCACATCCCTCAGCCAAAAAGATGATGCACATTATATAACTTCAGAAATTAAAATATCAGGCATGACTGACCAGGGAAAACGTGATTGAAAAGGTATAAGGCCACTTTGACTTTTCCCCCCAATAACAAAGTTGTTCATGCTTCATTATACAAACAACCAAGCTCAATCAGGTGTACAATGACAAACACATGAGTTCTTGTACCCTAAAAGGCTGATCCGGAATAAAGGGGAAGTACTCAGTAGACGCCTCTTCCCCACTCCATTTTCCTGATACACGAGCGTTACGCAGGAACTGACGTTCAGCAAATCGGGCCGTTAGTTTGAGGGCCACATCTGGCTGTGACTCCTCCTTCCCTGTGCCACGCCCACAGGTTAGAATCACATCAAAGCTGAGAGGAAACAGAGAAAGTATAGACTGCTCAAATAAACTGCACAATATTAAAATTTTAATACTGAAGTTGAAAAAAGGGGGAGATTTTCAAATTAATCCTATACAATGATAACCCATAATCCAGATAGTGCTCCAAGAGCCAAATGATGAATGGATAAGCATTTATTATCCGATGTAAATCTCCAATTGACATCATGACAGGATTTAGATAAAACTAATTGTATACTATGATGTCAAAAGGTACTGCAATAGAAACCTAGACATATGCCATACTTTGAATATCATGATGTCATTATAGACTTGCATTTAGAAAGTAGACTTGATTGCACTAGCTGTGAAAGGAACGCCTTAGACAGCTAAAAAGTCATCATTTCTAAACGCCTACGGATTTCTGGCTTCTTGGAAGCCAGCATGCAATGCTTCATTCTGCCCGGTTGCAACAGTGAGTCGTTGTTCCTCCTTCAAGACCAAATTTATAGAGCTGCCTTACATAAATTCGTATTACAATTACTTTTAAGATTATAAACACACCAGCCTATTGGACATTTATGCAAATCAATGTTATAGGTTTATTTAGGCTAATTATTGAATTGAAGTCCTGGTCTGAAGATCAATTTCTGACCATAGAAGCTTATGGTATTGTTCAGCAGTTAGCTGGAACGCATGCCTGCCTACCTGTCAGGCTCGATGTCAACAATTCCCATGACAATGATCTTCTTGCCCGGCCGCATGCCCCCCCTTATGCGCCCGCTGAACGGCACGGTCTAGTAGGCAGGACAAATAAGAAAAAACAATGTTTTAAAATCCATGAACTGCATGCTAAATATAGCAATGTTTGAAACAGCATTATATATAGCATATAGTTTAATTCGTCTTACCAAGAGACGTGATATATCCTCTCTATCGGGTGAAATGAGGCCTGGGTTTCCAATGGAATCATTTAGATGGTCATTTTCTGTGCTCTTCAGAAACAGTGTCAGGAAAGAGAGAATATATCACTTACTGGTCAGATAGAGATTAAATGGTTTGGTTAATTTATAACAGGCGTTGGCTAATCCTGTTTACATAGCTAACGCGTAAGGAAGCCTCATTTGGAGACCACGCCGTGGCCTGCTATTCAGCAACAATGAATAGGTATGTTGGGAATCCCGACTGTCAAAAGACCTGTCATAGCGGCGAGCGTCCAAGCCTTGTTACAAAACTGAATTTGTTACCTCCTCATTACATGGTTGTAAAACTATGCAAATAACAAAAACAGGTAATTATAGGCATCAGTTGTGCTGAGGCGCAGTAAGTCTATCAGCAATATTTAATTTCTTTCTTGCAGAGATGATGTAGGCAAATCGGGTTGGAGTGCCCAGCCTATGCACAGCGCCCTAAGGTATTATCATTACGAATACATTTTAATTTCACAACCCCTATCCACATTTCATGCCCAACAAATGTACGCAACAACTGTTGCAATTCAAAGTTTTTAAGGTTTCAACCATTTACCTTAATTTCAGATAGGCTACTCACTATTCCGTCCTTTTCGGTTCCCGACACCGCCATCTTGAACAAAATACCATAGGATGCTCAAAACTAGGCGTCCTTCCGTGGAATGTGTCAGCGCCGTTGCAATGACTCAGGGCGCTATTTCTAGGTGTCAAAGTCAATGTTCAACGAGGAACAGTATGTCATTAAGCGACCAATTCAAGGACATGTCTTGTGTTGTGTCTTAAATAAATGGAGGGTATATTGCTGACGCCGGCCTTGCTTTATGATAATTACGCCTCAAAGCGCTTAATCCCCGTCTGTCAAGGAGTGCTAATCAGGCAGATTTTCGCTTAATTAGGCTACTCCATATGATGGGTTATTTCAATCCTAGTTTACGATTGCCTATTTTTTTTTGCTTAACCTCCTGGTTGAAATAATAGAACTTAAAAACATCCATTGCTGAATTAACTTGACCGACATACCCATTGGTAATAGGGGAACAAATATGCAATTCACTAAAGTTGTCAACTGGACATTCAACGATTCTGAATGATTAACCCATTGACAATAGGGTGTTGATGCCACACACTGAGCTAAAAATAGGACTAGGGTATTGTCAAATTTTTTTCCGTCCAATTGAAACGAAAACATAATTGCCAAATTGTACATTCAGGAAAACACACACACACACACACACACACGCACACACGCACACACACGCACACACGCACACACACACACACACACACACACACACACACACACACACACACACACACACACACACACACACACACACACACACACACACACACACACACACACACACACACACACACACACAGTATCACACATCGTTGCTCCATCTCATATTTCATCCCTCTTTCATGAACACGCCCCCACACATGCACACTGATTAATGTTGTCCAATAGTGCCCTTTAGTGGAAAACTAAAGGCATTACAAGTTCTCATCCTGTCTAATGCTACCTGGTCCTGATGATAATTTGGGAATTAATCCTGACCTTGAATTTTTTTATTTAAAAAAACAGACAAATGATTTTACCTGAAACTAGCACACAACAATGACTGGAATGTATGGAGCTACCAATTATTTTAATTTTACTTTACTTACAACCCGGTCTAAGTATTTTTCCTATTGGTGATGGAAATGTGCGAGCAGGAACATGGCTTTATAGTTTTAAAAAAATGAAGAACATAATACCCTCAATTTCCATGACAACTGGTTGGAAGGCTGATGGATTATTTAGAAACACGTAGGCCTACAGAAAAAAAAGGCACACTAGCTTTTGCAATTGACATAGGCCTACAATTTGTTTTATGAAGCTGTAGGCCTATAAACCTGTGTAGTGCCTCGTTAGCCTAATTCATTACACCATGACACATGGTTGGTTTACATAGGCCTAGAACAGAGATTGACCGGCATTGATGTCTGATGTGTTACACGCGCATCTGACTGCACTGAGCGCAAACTACCCAACCTGGCTTTCCGCTAGCCCTAGCCCGACTATGGCAGCGGAGGTAGCCAGTCATCATGCGACGACAAATCCTCCTGAATGCACGGAGATGCAGCAGCGGGTAAGATAGAGACAGGATTAACTTCTAACCGTACAGTCTGTTTCACTGCAATGAAAAACCAGTGCGTTCCGATCGAAACATCATTGCATGTCGATGTGTTTTAGCTACCCGATTCACAGTCTTCAATTTGGTAGATTGCAGCATTCTCAAATTTAAAATAGTACTATTTTTTTAATTTCTAATTATAAAGGAGGCACTCCAATTGCGTGCAGAATGCTTTCACTTGAAACGCACTGCGGCGTTGATGATTTGCGCAATAAGAGAATTGAAGTTGCAGCAGCTGGGCGGGGGATATAGCTGGCTGCCACGCCATTTAATGAAAGCTGCCATTTCTCACAACGTCCAGTTAGATAACTCTCACTCATCTGAATAGATTAGCACATCTGCATGTTAAGCAACCAACCAAAAGACCCCTGGTCGATTTTTCATTGGGAGTGAGGCAAATTGACAACCACCAATCTAACCAAGACGACTTGGCACCAAAAGGTATTTTCGATGTAAATATTATCAACAAATTGACAAAGTGCTGAAAAGATCGAAGTAGTTCTAAAGAAGCACTTGAAAGCTTTTATTCACGTGGTGCGCGCAAACAAATGTGAAAGAGCGCTCAGGCATTTATTGACTCCAAGTTTCAAAAACGTAAATTTGGACCAAACCAGTTCCACCACTTTACAATCATGTTTCATTGCTGACATGGGACTGCCTGGCTGTCAGGTGTTCAGACGAAGTGTAGGCATTGAAACATTTGGTTTAGTTTACACACTAAATAAACACATAGGCCTATGACACTGCAGTGTATAGCAACTCTTTATAAATACGTATTGCCTTGAATAGATCTACTTCTCTCTGGTGAGTAAGTGCTGTTTTTCCGTTTTCTAACTGATGTACTATAGTGTTAGGCCAGACATACAGTAATGCTGATTGGTCAAGCCATCTTGGTCTCTTATTTTTTCTTGTATTTTGAGTTAACTATTTTTCAGTTATGGATTGGGGGTAAATTATTAAATCTGAAAACTAGGCTTTGTGTAGCTTTAAAATATTTAAATGGAAAAGAGGACAGAGTGTTTTTGTCAAGATATTTTGACTGCTGTACCAGACAGTCCACTATATACAGTGCATGATCATATTATAAATAATGTTTCTGCAGGCAGATTAAACCTGTCCTCTGAAATGTATTTAAAATATTTGGTTTAAAATGTAGTTTTTGTTTCTATTGAGGGGACTAAATACATAATTAGCCCTGTATTTGTTAGATGCAGCCTAAACAGCGTTGTAACATTATGAGTGATGTCATGCTACAAAAGGTAGAGGTTGAGGTGTAGAGATGGGATCATCTCATTCTGTACTCCACACATAGACATGAAAGATGCCGGATTAAAAAGGGCACATTGCTGAGGGGGAATGGAAAAGCCTGTGACATGAGACTGAGATTAAAGATTACCAAACACAATGTTATTCTGTGTGACCCAGATTCACTCTTCTGATGACGAGTGCAAATCAGAGAGAGCTACACATATTAGCATGCGTGCTGAGTACAGAGAGCAACAACAAGCCTTAATTTGACTGTCCTGAAGCAAGCAATTGGATTCAGCCTGCTTGAATTGCTAGCTTTATAGTGATAGGATGGTTATGGTGTGCATCCAGTTGTACACCTGTCGTTTGGACAGCTATCCTAAAAAGAAACATGCTATTCTGCTAGGACACATGCACCACAGTCATATACGAGTTTTCAAAGTTATAGAGCTGCGGATGAGTCAAAGCCAATTTAAAGAAGTGAAACTCAAAATGGGTTGTGTGTTTATTTTTGACCAAACCAGCCCTAGTCACTACCTCAAAACACTCAGTGCTGAATGTTTGTCTGTACTGTAAAATGTCATTACATTGTTTTAAATATTGAAATGCATGGTCTTGCTATGACTGTTGGATGGTTTGTTTAATGTGTAGTTGCAGGAGGGGATGAAGGCTGATTTGGAGGCGCCCCCCTCCCCGGCAGTGGAGGGATCAGCTATTCGGTGCATAAACGTGTGTCGCTCCTACGGCAAGCTTAAAGTCCTCAGTAACCTCAATTTGACTGTACCACAGGGTCACATGTGAGTAAGACCCAACGGGGCCATGGGTTACTGTAAATGTGTCTTTCTCTGTCTACTAGGCACACGTGTTGCTTTTTTCCACTGAGCCCTTTGAATAGCATGCTTAAGGCAACGGCGACTAAGGGATACCAGCAACCAAACAAACCTTATTAGGAATTAAAAGTGGTCATTTTAAAATAGGAATCTCTAGCTGGCGCTTGATTGTGTGGTGAAACTTTTCCATGATGTCCTTTGTCACCATAAAACTTTATGTACATTAACACAGAAGTTTTATGACTAGCAAGCATATTTCAAGCGGTTATATTTTTCTCTTTCTAAATTCAATCCATCCACTTTCTTTCATCATTCTTTCATTTTACCTTCATGTCTCTTTGATTCTATTTTCTCTTTTATCTCACTGTTTGTAATCATGTCAAGACCGCCCAGTTTCACAGTGAAATCAAGAGGCCTATATGTTTTTCACCTCATTTCTGCAATGTAGCTCTCAAAACCCTTTAGTTTTTTCCCACTACATTGCATATCTGCAGTAGCGTTCCGTAGTTAAATGGTTTCAACAACATGGAAAGGCTCACATTCCTATGAGTGCTATCACAATACAGTGATCGTATCCTACCACTATGAAACCAGCCCTATTAAATATTTAATGAACTGTAGGCTAGCGTCCTGTAATATGGTCTACGTTGTCCACCTACCGGGAGGACTGGTAGAAAACATTGGAATTGGATTTGTTTATACTTGTTGTGAACCATCACCGTCACTTGAACACTAGTTATTTTCAGCCTCTTGTTTACCCAGTCCATCCAGCCTCCTTGTTCTATTAAGAACACTAAATGTTATGGCCCATATATGCTTGAAAGTAAAATCAATTACATTGATAGAAACATTATTTGATCATCGATTGGATTTTATTCTTCTTCCATGCTGACTTGTGAGAAGATTTGATGCAATTTACAGATCAGAACAAAAAACAGGCACCGTTTTAATCCTTTTATTGTCTCCTGTTTTTCAGCTATGGCTTACTGGGCCCAAGTGGTTGTGGGAAGACCACGCTGCTGAAATGCATTGTGGGAACCCTGAAAATCTCCCATGGTCACATCAGTGTGTTGGGAAAGCCCCCTGCATTTCCAGGTCATGAGGTCCCGGGGAGGATGGTCGGTTACATGCCACAGGTTAATATTTGAGAAACGTTCCCGGCTGGAGCATTGAGTGACAGCTCCACTGGGTCTCGCTCACTTGGCAGTTGGCACAACTCCAAAGTAGCCAGTTCTAGGAATCTGACTGGGTATCAGATTAGCTTTTATTGGTGTCTGTCCATAAAATATGATTAGTGAAACAATGAATAACCTGGTTTGGTTACATTAAATTCTAAACCGTATCATTCAACCATCATGAACAACACGTCCGCACAGTTTAAAGTCAAATTTGTGCATAAACCTGCAAGATTTTACACCAAATTTGAATAGGCCTTGTGACATTGTACTGCTTTTGTCCTGTGCAGGATCTGGCGTTGTACAATGAGTTCACCATCGGTAATACTCTATCCTTCTTTGGTCGAATCCATGGCCTGACATCTAAGGAAACCCAGGCTCGCATGGACTTCCTGATTGACTTCCTGGATTTACCTCAGAAGTGTTGCCTGGTCAGAAACCTCAGGTAAATGAAGCTGCATGCAGACACTCCTCCCCGCACAGACACCACTTCCAATGGGCTTTCAGACAGGAAAGCTGAACAGAGTAAATAAAATTGTTTTGAAA
>JAPMUY010001109.1:85000-150000 GCA_026901105.3 Galaxias olidus
TCACCCATTCGTTTTACATTCACTAAAAAGCTTCTATGCTGTATACTGTTTAGACTGAGAGTGATACGGTGGTGCTTGCGCTACAGTGCAGCTAATTTACTGCCATTATTACAATTATGTTCAGATCAAGCAAGTTCTATGAATATATATTTTGTCCTCCTCAAGGAAATCTACAATAAGCCAAATAAACAATGTTAAATAATCTCATGGTATAAAGGCTGTGAACTGCATTTGTATAAATATATTTTGTTGTTAGCTGTAGTAGTTAAGTGGATCAGCATGCTACCCCTTTTTTTCTGCAAATATTTCGATTCAATGCATTTGCAGTCAAGACTGAATTCAATTATACATTTGTTTTGAAAGCAAATATAGAACTAAGAGTGACTTTGTATTAGTTGCTTTTGCAAACATAACAATTGTACGTGGATCCCATTGTCACAGTTGACTGTTTGTATTGTTAAAGGGCCCCTGTTCTCTTAAAAGCCCTGTTTCACTTCTCACTCAATGAAGTGAAAGTTGTGAAAGTTGTGTGACTTGGTGTGTTTGTCTGTCTGTCTGAAGATAATTTCACTCAGCTGAATAATGACTCATGAGGTCACAGTGCAGGACAGTAGTTCACCTCTTTCCTAAGAGTATTTGGATGCGTGCAAGCATTCTGATCATGAATGCATACAGTACGTCTGTCTCAAGGTGAGCTTATCTCAAGGGTCATGTTGCGTTAGTTCACCTTTAACCTAAGAGTGTGTGTGTGTGTGTGTGTATGTGTGTGTGTGTGTGTGTGTGTGTGTGTGTGTGTGTGTGTGTGTTTCTGTATGTATGTGTGTGTTGGAGCATCATGACCGGACCACCTGTCACATGTCCAGTTCCAAATAACCAGAGCATTGCCTTTGAATCGCATGACACCTCACATCAACTGTTGTAGTTGTTAGTAGTTCACCTTTAACCTAAGAGAGAGAGAGTGAGAGTATGTGTGTGTGTGTGTGTGTGTATGTGTGTGTGTATGTGTGTGTGTATGTGTGTGTGTGTGTGTGTGTGTGTGTGTGTGTGTGTGTGTGTGTGTGTGTGTGTGTGTGTGTGTGTGTGTGTGTGTGTGTGTATGATGACCAAACCTCCTGTCACCATGTCTGGTTCCAAATAACCAGAGCATTGCCTTTGAATCCCATGACACCTCATGCCAGCTGTTGACATGTTGTTTTCATGGTAGGTGGGTCTAATGAGAAACGGTCGTCTGCTGGCCGAGGGACAGCCAGAAGCATTGATGAAGCAGTACACTGCCGCGGTGAGTAGAGCGCACGGTGGCTTTCTTAATGGCTGAAAACATTCAACCGTATCTACTGTGACTTTTTTTAACCTTACACACAGAGGAAGAGGGTGAGAAGGAGAGGGTGACCCTTTTAACACAACTGTTTGGTTCCTTTTCAGACACTGGAGCATGCCTTCTTACAGCTGTGTGAGACCTCTGACCTCCTCAGCTCCAAACAAGGGGCCAGTCCACAGGACAAGCTCATGGAAGGCAGCCAATCGTTTGAAAGTGGGCGGGATGAAAGTCGGCCAATTTTAGCGATGGGACAATCACCACCGGAAGAGATACCCCAATACTCAGGTAATGCAATGTACTGTGACGGATGTGGATATGTGTCAAGCATGTATCAAAAACTCAACCCAAAAACAGCTCAGGCACATGATTTATTTTATTTCCATATATTCTATGGATATATTTGATAGTGCTTTTAATGTGGCGGAGGAATATGATAATGCGAAGGATTCTTATAGTTATAATATGAATATGATTCATAATAGTATAAATACTAGTAATAATATTAACAATATTAACGGTAATTGTATAATAATTATATCCATGTTAAAAATATGTACAGCGGACTGGAAGCTACAAGCGAGACATGTATTGCCAAAGTGGAGGAACATTTCAGCCCTGATGATCAAGACCTTGGTGCGGATGAAGAGAATGCCAGGGTAAGATGGATTGCTGTGGCGATCGTACGTTTAGTTTTGTAGCTGTGGTCAGGTCCACTTACTTAGTGCTGTACTGGAAACAACTAAGAAATGACCACAATCCATCTCAATGGTCCATTTGGAATGGGATGTGTCTCGCAGATCTCTGTGTTTCCAGTTCCTGTTGCCTGTGATCCAGATCTCCCTGATGTGTCTGTGCATTGGAGGGGATCCCAAAGGAATACAGGTGGCTGTGGTCAACAACGAGACCTCCTCCAATTCATTCAGCAAGTCCCTGCTCTCCTTCCTGGATAACTCCAGTGTGGAACAGGTATCTGGAATGTTAAATGCACCTCTCATGTAACAGTCACACGTAGGATTTATTCTTTGTTATTTTTGGTATGGTGAAATAACGTGTATATCCAGTCGTTAGCAACGTCATGCAATTCTTACCAGTGATACTTTAGTTCTCTGACAATTTCCAATATATCTAATAACCCTAGTTATTTATCTTATCAATTCCTTCAGTACTTAGCGTGGTAACCAGATCTGTTCAGAATAAGGTCACACCACATGGTAGACTGGATGGGATTACTGGAAACACAAAGGTCAAGTTAGACTGACTTGTTCCCATTATATTCTGTTAATCATTATGGTATAAGCGTTGTTGTCACCTCCGCTTTCAGATGTTGAGTTGTTTTTTACTCAGAAATAGAAAGAGGAAATTAAATGATTTGCTTTTTCCTAGGTGAACCTGTCTCATGCAGAGGCTTTCACAGGGATCTACAACGGAGAGTATTGGGGCGTCATTGGGTTTGGCAAGAATTTCACCAGCTACCTTACCAAGAGGTGACTACTCTTATCTGGTTGTCTCCCCCCCCCCCCCCCCCCCCCCCCCCCTCCGCTCTCCTCTGCTCTCCTCTCCTCTCCTCTTTGACTTTCTTCAAAGTTAAGAATATTGTCTTTAGATAAGATCAGAGTCTTTACATATAAGGTTCAGCCTTTTGTGACTCACTATGCAAAGGAAGCGAAGCCGCTTATGCAAAATCACAGTCGTGTGTGCGAAGTTACCTACCCAGGAGCCAAAGCAGCTCTGGGCTTCTTCAGAATGTTCTGTTGTGACAGTCAGAAAGCATTCCACACACTTGTTCATACAGAGACAAGTAGCCACTGGGGCACTGTTGACACACACACACACACACACGCACGCACGCAGGCACGCACGCACACACACTCACACACACACACACACACACACACACACACACACACACACACACACACACACACACACACACACACACACACACACACACACTGCATTTAAACATTAGAAATTAAACACACACAAAATAAAACACAGACACGTAGTTTTATCTTTGACCTCATCTGGGCTAAATGCTCTTGTCATTTCCTTCATGTTGTTTACATACAGTGCATCAAAACAAGGAGGTGTCAGACACATATGCACGATGACGGGTACCTTGAGATGACAGGGTGTGTGTTGCATCACTCCAGGTGTGAGTCATCACCATGTGATTGTAGAAGGTCACATGTGTGGGTTCACGTGGATCTGTTTGTTTTTGTGTGCGCAGTGCTTGTCTGTTTTGTAGGCACGTCAGGGTGGATAGGCTGGTCTGGCCTGTCCGTAATACATTTGGTTAGATCTGAGAGAGTTTTGCTCCATGAGTCACCAATCTTCTGACACCCATACAGAGTGAACTGGTCATGTGAGGCCCAGAGGCTTGGTTTTGGTGACCTTATCCATATTATGTAGTACAGAAATATAGGGGTACAATCAGAAATAACCTTATCCATATCATGCAGTACAGTAATATAGGAGTTCAATCAGAGATAACCTTAGTCATATTATGCAGTACAGTAATATAGGGGTTCAGCCAGAAATGACCTTATCCATATTATGCAGTACAGTAATATAGGGGTTCAGTCAGAAATGACCTTATCCATATCATGCAGTACAGTAATATAGGGGTACAGTCAGAAAATACAGAATACTATTTGTTTCGTAATAGGTATTGACCATGCTGAAAAGTCATCCTTAGCTGCAGTAGGAGAGTCCCACCAGCAAGTGTGAGGGAGCTGTTAGTTTCTCTCTTTATGAGTGCTGTGTGCAGTGATGGCTGGAAAAGTACCACCACAAGTCTGACCTGCTGCCATGGTGATTTGTGACAGACACAAGTTTCCATTCTGTCACCTAATACTGTAAACATTTTATGTTTAGTTAAAGTAACAGAAAGCGTGGGGTCTTGTATAGTGCAGCTGTAACAGTGTGTGTGTGTGTGTGTGTGTGTGTGTGTGCGTGCGTGCGTGCGTGCGTGCGTGTGTGTGATCGGTGCAGGGCAATCCAGCGCCAGGTTTCTCTGGAAGTGGTGGAAGGAGGATCAGTGCACGTCTGGCTGGACCTGACCAGTAAGTAAACTATCAGGCTCAGACCATGTCCTCTCCTTAGCCCCAACCGGGTCTGAGTCCACTGTACAGCACATTTACATTTTAATATATACCCTATCAATGTGTTATTTCTAGGATTTTCCATGCTCCGTTTTGTTGATGTAACAAACTGTATGTAACCTGCTTGTGTTCTGGGGTATTGTGTACATTGTGTAGCAAGGTACAACATACAGTATAATAGTGTATTATGAGTAGAAAATTTAATAGTTTTATTTAATTTCACTGAACCCTCAATGTGACAGTATTCTTGGTGAGTTTTAGCATCAGATAAAAATGTTCCCTGAATTAAATAAAGTTACCATGAAATGTACTTACCACTATGCTGTTCGTAGTGCACTGCTCTCATATACAGGCCACATATGCCGCTACAAGCTGTGTCAATATTGGATATGTGATAAAACTGTGTTATTGGGAATACACAGCATATCTTGTGTATTTAGTAGGTATGAAAAGTTATCAAGTTTCCTAGGCAATATTCATTTTGTCATCTCTAGATCGCCAAATTGCCGTCATGCTCCAGAAAAAGATGGCAGATGCCTTTGAGGTAGAGTGGGTCACAATTTCCTACACTTCATTGCTGTAAGAAAATATTGTATGCACAAAGCATAATATACAATATGACTTGTTTGTTTTGTCTGGTTTCACATTCTGTACTGCCTCCTCAGGCTTTTGTCCAGCACAAGATGGGCAGCATGGCCTACCTCGTGTCCCTCCCCATCAAGGTAAACCCCTCCAACAGCCTGCTGTATTAGGGAACACACTGTAGTCAACGCCATACACTCATATTGACCCTTTCTTTGATGGTTGTGGATCCATAAGAGGCATCAGTCAGTTGCATAAGCTGCAGGGTGTTTGGAAGACATGGCCAGTGCTCTTTAAGCCCATCGCTCCATTGTTGTGGTTTGCATTGCAGTTCGAGGAGCCCATCTATGGCAGCAATAACACGGACTTCACCACGTTTGTGACCCCGGGAGCCATCCTGAGGTAGGGTACTGGGAGACAACACCCACTGATAGTCTCACACTAGGCCTAATATGTGGTAATGCAAAACTAAGGTTAAATTATTTTATTAATTAGTTCATTACTACATTTGATAACCCTCGTTCTGTCGTTCATTATATTTTTTGCCTACTCATATTTTTTTTGCCTTTCCCTTTTGTCTAATTTCCTCTCCATTTATCTTCTGTTATATCGCTCTCTCTCTCTCTGTACCTCTTCTATCTTCACACATGCACGTACACACGTACACACACACACACACACACACACACACACACACACACACACGTACACACACACACACACACACACACACACACACACACACACACACACACACACACACACACACACACACACACACACACACACACACACACACACACACACCCTATCCTTTTTCCACCACAGTATTACTTTCTACCTGGCCGTGGGACTGACTGCCCTGTCCTTTGTGCTGGAGCGTAAGGAGGGCTTGCTGGACAGGTGCTGGGTTGCAGGTGAGAGCTTACGTTTCAAGCTGAGCTCCAGTAGATATTGTTGGACAATATTTAGCAATTTGCTCTGTGCTGTGCAACATTATGACTGTCAAACAGAAACTGTCCACAAGGGGGAGTGTTAGGATCATGTGCTTCATACCGTGCGTTTATAACCGTTTCTCTCCAGGTGTAAGTTCTATGGAGACTATGCTGGCTCACCTCTTCTCTCAGCTGTTTGTCATCAGCGTTCAGATCCTCTTGCTGCTGCTCTTCATCCTTCTCATTTTCAAGGTTTGGCACGCAGACACACGCACACATACATACGTAAACACTCAAGTGTATGAGTTGACCTGCATCCGGCTTTGCAGCATGTGTGATTTAAAACCTGACTCCTTTCCACGCTCTCATTTACCCCCCCCCCCCCCCCACACACACACACACACACACACACAACCCAAGGAAACTTCTTTAATGTATTATTGACAAATATAAAGTGTTAACCGACTCCCTCAATTTTAATTTCTTTGCAGTCAAGATAATATTACGGTATAAAGTATTCTTTATTCTGATATACTATGAGTAATACCAATGTCAGACACCACCGTTTCCAAGGTCAGGTTATTGGGAGGTCATTTGACTGGAACGTGGGGGCTTTGCACCATTTTGATTGACAACATGCATGCGTGAAGCCAACACAGTAATTTGGCATTAAGTGTGTGTGGATATCTGTGTGTGTGTGTGTGTGTGTGTGTGTGTGTGTGTATTAAATTGCCGCAGTCCCAAGTTGACCGTTCCATAAATCACGACCCGAGTTGCACATATCCAAGGATCACTATGGAGTTACCACGGCAACATCACTTGATTGTTTTGGCAACCGTGTTGTCACGTGCCTCTCAGTGCAGGTCTATTTTTCCATGTTGTCATGGGAGACAGACAGTCTCTCTAACACACCTTGAGAAAGCACTTACAGGCCCCTTAGCATGGCATAGTTATTCTAGCAGGCACGTGTCCTATACTTGAATGTTGAAACACACACACATCAACACGAGCACTTGTCTTCAGTAATTTTATGCTATACTTGTATATGTCTCTTACCCAACTAAGTAGTTTCTCAGTTTTTTTCAGCATTTCCTATTTCTTAGGAATAATAAAACCATTAGTATCTTCATACAGAAGACAACAGTGTGCCTTTTACTCGCTTTAGATTCCCAACGAGGGCTCCCTTACGCTGGTCATAGCCCTGATAGTGCTGCAGGGTGTGACGGGTATTGCCTTTGGCCTGGTCATATCGGCGGCCATTGACGACGAACAGAATGCCAACCAGGCCGCCCTGGGCATCTTCTACCCCAACCTCATCCTCAGCGGTAAGACTGTGTGCTTTCCGAGTTTGTTGTCCCTTGTCGTCGCCCCCCCCCCCCCCCTTCTGTTTTTCCCTGCGTTGGTTTCACTCTCTTCACGCCTCCATCTTTGTCTCCTCTGCACGGTGCGTGTGATCTCCCTGCAGGTATCATCTGGCCAGTGGAGTGCATACCCTATCCTTTGCGCTACATTAGCCTGGTGCTGCCCCAGACCTACGCCTCGGAAGCCCTACGCTGCGTCATGTACAGAGGTAACACAACCACCGCACTCTGTCCTACCTTCTCTCTGTCCTAACGCGTGCATCCTCTCCCAAAAGAACAACTCACAGATCCCTGGACTGACTGCGTGAGCTACTCCCGACGGTAGACACCCGATTCAACTCCAAGTAGTTGCTTTAAATCATTCACTAGGCCTGAATATCCCAATATAGGGTGTCTCCCCCAGTAGTTTTTTTGTAGCTACTGGACTCATATTCTCAGGGTAGTAGTTTAGGTGTGCCTTTTCCACAGTCCACAGAGATTAAACATGAACACCCACATACACATACGGATGTTTACACTTTATTTTTAATTTTTTATTTTGTGATATCCTGGTATGTTCAGAATAGATAATTAAGTAGATTTAGTGTTTCAAAAGAGGGTAGATGTTTGATCTGAAATCAGCCTAGATACGCTTAACCTCACAAGTCCTGACAGTGATCACTATGTCTGCAGCTAAGCACTTAATAATAATATAATAATAATCTTTATTTGTATAGCGCATTTCATACAACAAGTGCAGCTCAATGTGCTTCACATAACAGAGAATACAAAAACAAATCTAAATTTAAACAAACAAAAAATATGCTTGAATATGATTGTGCTGCTTGTCTCCTAGGCTGGGGTCTCAGTCGAATGATGGTGTGGCGAGGCTTCGCTGTCACACTGGGCTGGAACACATTCTTCCTTCTCCTCGCCACTGTCATCCTTAAGATGAGGACCTGAGACACACCCCCACCCACACACACACACCCACACACACACACACACACCCACACACACACACACACACACACACACACACACACACACACCCACACACACACACACACACACACCCACACACACACACCCACACACACACACACACACACACACACACACACACACACACACACCCCCACCCACACACACCCCCACGCAGAAACACAAACACCCACACCCACACCCCAACCCCCACACACAAACACCCACACCCACACCCACACCCACACCCACACCCCCACACACAAACACAAACACCCACACCCACACCCCAACCCCCACACACAAACACCCCCACCCACACCCACACCCACACCCACACCCCCACACACAAACACAAACACCCACACACAAACACAATCACACGCATTTCCTCGTCTCCTCCCTTGTAAGATGTGAGTTTGGTAAAGGTTTATTCTATAGGGTAAAATTTGCATGTTGCATTGAGATCTACACAAGATAGAAAAGGCACTGATTTTAAAGCGGTATCTTTTGCAGGTACAGTAAAAAGGCAAAGTGAAAAATGTTTGGACCTTCAAAATGTGCTGCATACCACGCCAGTAACTTAGACAGATTCACAAGTTGAGACGTTTTTGTTGTTATTATATAATTATACAATTAACCCCTAATGGAGGTTGCGCGTTAGTTTCAACGTCTCTAGCAAAGAAGAAAAGAAAAAGGAAAGTCTGCACTGATAAAGCAGTGGCACATTTTTCACATTAGCCTATTATATCCCGTTTATCATATACTGTATGTACATAATAGAGTTATGTTATTGTAAACGGTTCATGAAAGTATATTCTTAGTGTAACAGTACCAATTAAGTATTTTGATAAGTGAAAAAAAAAGTGAAAAAACTTTCACTATTTGCCCTCTGCATTTTTCTGTGGGCTGCTTGTTGTGTATTTTGTTATGCTTCTTGTTTCCTGTGCCACAGGAAATGGGTGCCCCATCTTGATAAGGTGCTGTCTAACCTAACTGTGTAAGTGTGTTGGTTAGCTGTGGCTTCTGGTTGGTGGTGATGTCAATATTGTAACTAACTGTTGTTCTGTGCCTGTTTCTCAAGCACAAAAAGGAAGGACCGTGACCCAGCCAATGATGATAGCATGGCCTCTAATTTGCCATTAGTTTGTTTTTCTGCACTTAAGTTCAGTGATTTCTTTTTCTCCTAACTGACCCCCCTTTGCTGGCCAGAGTCGGGGCATTTGGGTTGATACTTAGTAAAGCAAAAGTATCCCCTCGCTCTACAACCTGTCAACTATACTATGTATTTGTTTTTAGACTCACTAATAAATTACATTAAAATGTTCATGTACAGTATAATATATTGTTGAAGTGGGAATCAACAATTAGATAAGATGTCTTGTACTTCAAAGACGGGATCAATTAAGCTATCATCCCCTCTGAGGCCTGTCTAGTCTGAGCTTCTTTAATATGAGTGATTCACAGCTTATAGTATTTTACAACTTTCTTCACAAATGTATTTTTTTCCCCATCCCTCGTGTTGTGCCATTGAAAAATATTTTTGAAAAAGATATGTTTACATATATCCAATAACATGCCAAGGACTCTGGAACAACTCTTTGGCTGAAACAAAACATTTTTTATTGGTCTTATTTTTCATACGAATATTATCCTGTTCAAATGCGAAGTTAAAATATCTAACACCAGCATGTGTATTATTCAAAGTTGGAATGTTAAGCACATTTTTTGTTGGCTAGGTAACTCTTTTAGAACTTTTAAATGGTTATCATGATGCCTGTCTTATGATATTAACGATGTGATATAATCAAGAAAATGATTAAATAGTGTTATCGTACTAATGTTTGTAAAAGATAATAGGCATTTTCAGATTTGTATTCCCATTCGGACAAAATCTACTTAAAGAAAAACTTAAAAAGTCCATTTGGTCCTTATTGTCTTGCTGATCATTTTAGTCTCATTCACTTGTTTTGTTTTATTAAAAGGGACATGCAAACATTTTTATGTTATTTTTTTTAACGTCTTGAAAAATGGTCATTGCTTCTTTATGGATATGAATAATTTTGGTCTCTGTATTGGAGCAATACAAATAAGATGTAACCTTATCTGTATATTTTTTGATGCCAATATGTCACCGAATTAAATATCCAAGAAAAAAAAGGCTCCACTTAAATTTATAGAACTTTAGTAATCCTTGGCTTTGTATGCTTTTTTCTGTTAACTCTGCCCAATCAAACCATTATACATTTTACAATAACGGCGTTAGTTGTTCCTTTTCGTTTTGGTTACCTTTGTGCCTCGATTTGACTGCATGTATACTTATGGTTGCTGGGTAATGGAAACAAACAGTTTAGAAGGTTGGCCAATCCCCGGAAAAGTTCAACAAGCTGACTAGATAATATCATTGGTTGGGTTATTGTTATAAACAGTAAGAAATGCCTTACAACAATAAATCTACTGGTGTGTGTTATGTATGCCATACTCGTGTATAAATCTCCTGGCTACTACCTCACTCATGATTCCCGTAAAGGGCATGCATCTTGTTTGTATGTCATGAAACATGTAGGCCTATGCGCTGTGACAACAGATATGCTTTGAGGATTCATGTGCTCCTTATGTATTTTGCAACAATAAACCTTAATGAAAACGTTTTTGATGATCATTCATGTAGTTTCGAGCAAGGATGGGCTTATAAAAACTGCAGCACAAGGTGGAAGTGGAGTCCACGTGGGAAGAGAAAGAGCATTCATGTAAACACTATCACCACCTGGCTGTGGGCCCTCAGAATCATTCCCATGTGACCCACCTTAGCACTGCCACAGCATTTACTATAAGGTCCCCCCTGTGCAATTCATTTAAAAAGTCCTGGAATCACCCCTGTGTACTATGTGCAGAGTATAACAATTTGTGAATTGGTGGTCATAGAATCCATGCACGCATATTTAATCTCCTTGTAGGTCCTTGAGTTCCTCCTATAAGCTTTGTTCAACCTTCATTTCCTCCATGCAGATAGTTTTGAGCATTACATAAACAAACAAAAGAAGAGACATCACATAGCCCTGGCTAATTATAAAAGTAAAGTAGGCTACAACTAATGTTAACGCCATTACCTCGCTCTATGCTTACTCCACATACTCTAGTCTAGCACTAGAAGCACACTCCACCAAATCAAATCGAGAAACACTGCATTCCACAACCCATACAATTTGTAATTCCCTGGTTATGCAGCTATAATTGATACATTGTCTACATGTGGTTAAACACCATCCTGACCTAACAAAAATATGGAGATGAAATTAATTAAGTATTTTTGATAAGCAGACTGTTCTGTGTCTGAATATAGAAAAAAAACCAACCGTAATTAACGAGTAACTGCTGCCCCTGTTAATCACAACATTGCCTAGTGGGGTAATTTGGAAACATGAATTACAGTTGAGCTCTTAAAGCAATAGAGAATAGAAAAGAATTAGCAAAGAAATAGGCCCAGAAAAAAATATCAAACACAAAATGTGACCCTACACAAGCTCAGACAGGAAGGAGACTTCATGTTCACATAGATGTTACTGTAAATCTGATTTTATGCTGCGTTTTTTCATCACTGGTTACATCATATAGATTGAGATACCTGGATGAATGTGATCCAAATTTGTTTCTAAACATTCTGATTTGGATTCCACTGGAACAAATATATGTTTGAGATGTATGTATGTATGTATGTATGTATGTATGTATGGTTCCAACTGGTACAGTACTTTTCAAATAATTCTATGTCTGGAAGGTTCAAAACATTGGAAACAGCGTATGATGACTCCAGTGAATCCCCTATTAGATTCATAGCTGGAAGCCGGATTAAAGTGTATTAATCCGGGGATCCCAAACTGGCATAGGTTAGGAAGTGATTAGTGAACAGCTGGCGACCTTTGATTAATGTTTCTGTGTAAAATCTTCTGATTTGTTTAGGTACTTTGTTTAGATCTACAGTAAGAGTGAGGCTACAGAGCAGAGGAAAACTGCTTGAGTGCCAAGTCAAGTTTTGACGACATCGCAGGGAAACCATTTTGTTCAGTGACACTTTGAACTTTGTGCAATCCTTCCCAGTCTCTAAATCCCCAACTGCTAACACAGATGAGTGAGATGCACACACTCACACAATGTTTGTGATATACTAAACAATTTGTAAACATATCCTGTGCTTGGTTACTGTAACCATGGTAGCTGGACAACAGCCGCCAGGTTGGCCCTTTGGCACATTGCAGTTGTGAAATATAATATTTGGTTCAGTACAACCACAGCATGTTTCAATCACATAATCCTGTGACATTATTGTAAATTGCTCCATGCAACTCTTGACACCCTTCTTGCCCTTCTGAACACAACCCAGTTGTTGCTATGTTTTGGTGTCTCCCCTTAACAACAAAGCCACTGAGCCAGTAGGGCTGCTACCGTTTGCCCACAGACTACATACCATGTACTCTGATTCCACTTCCAGCCTCACGTGCAGGTTAGAGCGGTAGTTATTGTGCACTTAATTTCAGGTGATTTAGGGACACGAGTCAAGAATCCAAACCCAAGTCAAATCAAATCAAAGAATCCAAATCTGAATCCCTTTTGTTGGGAATTCCATGTGTTCTTGATAATCTCTACATTTCAGATAGACCTTGAAGTATTTTAAACTATCACACCAAGGGTTGACTCATACTTCAAACAGAAGTGCAGTCACTAAATTCTTCTTTGGATTTTTTTTTTATGTAAAAAATTTAACTTTATTCATTAAAACTTTAATAACTTTAATAGTAGGATGGCATACGGTTATGCATTTGCATTGGGTGTCAAAGGAAGGTGTGTCTGCAAGTCCAGAGGAAACTTTAGAAAGAGAGAGAGGAGTTGGTGCTGTTGTTATGGCAACATAAACAGGACAGCTACATTCAAGATTAATATATGATTCCTGTGAGCTATAAGGAATTTCGTGTGTGTGTGTGTGTGTGTGTGTGTGTGTGAGAGAGAGAGAGAGAGAGTGGGCGTGTGATGCCCCTTAAATGCAATTTTAAACATGAGTCCTTCAGAAATATCCGTGGCATTAGCAGCAACACACCATTTCACATAATACTTATTTGGAGTCACAACTACAGTGTCAGTTAACTGTCATATAAATCCACTCATCACCACAGTGATCATATTCATGCACACACACACACACACACACACACACACACACACACACACACACACACACACACACACACACACACACACACACACACACACACACACACACACACACACACACACACACACACGTAGGGCTGCAAGCATCTCAGAATCAACCACTACATCTTAAGCCTCAATATAGAGTCATATAATAAAGTGTGTAACCCTGCATGGTGGAAAAACGTGTCAAATCCAATATCGTTTTACATAATTTCAGTAGCCAATAAAAACTTATGTTCCTATCTTATTTCAGAGAAAATACAATTGTTTTTATAGACTTTTCAAAGAGCTAGGTAGGTTAAGAGCATTTTATTATTCTCACTTCACGTAATCCTACCATTCTAGTTCAGTTCTGGGTGTTGACTTGTCCAGACTACGATATCCACAATGCCTCTCGCCCCAAGAGTTTTTTTTCACCAACTAAGCTACTACTCTACTCGGCTAGCACTAGGAGCTACGACCATACATAGGAAGGAGGAGAGAACGAGCTCATCATCTGTGTTTATGTCCAGATGCCTCTCTTCAACAAAGGACTCTGTATTAACAACGATTTATGAAGTGGATGTTCAGCGAGAAATGTTAACAACTTATCTTAGGGGACTATAACAACCTTTCGCGTGGTTGTCTTTTGAATGTCCTTTCGTAACCAACGTTGAGAAAATTCCTCCAAAATTGCCTTTGTTAGCCGGCTAGCTTGATAGCTTGCTGCTAGCCTTGCCAAGTTGGAAAGCAATCAAGGCAAGCAGCTGGTGGATTGCTGTCACTCGCGCACGGAGTAACGTTAGCTACTTCGCTCGCGAACAGAGAGGACACTTGAAGAACTGCACGTAAGTAACGTCAAATTGGACATGCAAATAACCTACGCTTGTTAATTAAGTGAATAAAGGCTAGAAAGTGCTGCTCCAGTGTTGTTGTTCTGTGTTGACATGTCGCATAGCCAATGCACATAAGCTAAGCTAACTCAAGCTAAATTATTTGCCAGATAAAAAAAAAAAAGCGTTTGACAGTCAGGAACTCTAATGTTAACTTAAGTCTTCAGCTAAACATTCATGAAAAATACGTAATTAATGTCATTATGAACGGCCACATCATGGCAACAGTTAAAGTCATATTTGTATTGGTACACAGAAACACGCCTGCGCATAGACACACGCACACGCCCGTGAACACATGCACATTCTAGTAATTTTTGTGTAGGTTCCAAGGTAATGTTTACTTAATTGAATACATTAGTAAAACAACGCTAAATTAAACCCCTACCCATGTGGAGATAGGAATCACTTTATATGTCAGTTGGTTTAGGCTTGGAAAATGGAGTAATGGAATATCTGATAAGGAATCAACTGAATACACTGACTAATTTCTTAATAGATCCCCCTCCGCCTTCTCTTTATACTTGCATTCTCAGTATTTAGCTCTTTTCTCTAAGTATTTCTCCTATTGGCAGCTCTTATCTGTAGTTTTGTGGAGGTCATATCCTGCTGATAGGGATCACACTGTCACTTCCTTACCGGATTGGAAATGTCATACTGAATGCAAATATCATTCGCTTAATATCTACCTTACTCATCATACTGGGATGGTATGGAATGACTGATTGAAGTTGTCTGTTATCATTACTCTGATACAGGTGTTAAGACCATATTTCAAATTCTGGAAATTTTGGTAATTGAGATTGTTCAGTAAGGCAAAGCCATCAGTGACACCAAAAGTAGTTATTATCAAGTTTACAGTTTGTTGTTTGCTTGGTTATGTATGGAATCTGTGGGTGGCACTCTGCTGCATGATGCAATTCAGTTCCAGCCATGAAACCAGAGCTGAGCTCCCTGGCTAGGCTGATAGGATCTGATGTGAGCAGAGATGTCTGATGTCTTAATGGAGAAAGCTGAGTGTGGAGCTGTAGTAACCCTGTCTGTAGGGACAGCAAAGAGCCTCTCACCACATAGACACTGCTATGATACACATACAGAATTGGAGACCTGACCGGTTTTACGCAGATTTAAAATGCAGGAGCCTATGTGTATTTGGTATACATCATCTATAATAATCTAGTAATTTTTTTTTAACAGCTGTGTATCCTTCATGCAAAAAAACAAAAACAAACAAACCAAAAGAAATATATAAATATACTGAATTTATTTTTTTTTGCCTGAAAATGAACCAGGCCAACACCAAGCACCTTCACTCTGCAGTGTGTGTGAAGCTTGGCACAGTCCTCGCCTCTGGATTACTCACTGGGCTGGTAAACAGGCTGAAGTTTGTAGAGGGAGATTACGTTTGTCATGGAAAGTGGGTCAGACAGTGGGTACGTTTTAACTGCCTGTTTCTGTTAGCAAAGGGAAAGAAAACCGCCCATTAAAACACTAGCTAGATGGCGGTTTTCCATGGAGTTTAAGTGTGTTGTGGGAGGGTGGCTGGATAGACTGGAATAATTCTTCACACTCTTTCTTTCTGGATTTAACATTTCGATATGTCTCAATCTCACCCTCCCTTTTCGGCATAAGTCCCCTTTGTTTCTAAGGCATGCTCTTCAACCTAGGCTGAGCTTACAAAGATAGCAAGCAAAAGATCCAGTGAAACAGTGTTTAGGGTCTTGAAGAACTGTTAAACAGCTCACCTGTTTTCTTATAATTTAGAAAACAGCAGCCGCAGTTCCTCTTTGCGTAAAGAACCTTCATTGGAAATCTCTATGGACAGAGTTGTAGTATGCTAACTTAAAAGAGGCAGCAGATCGACTAAGCTAAGGCTTTTGGTTTTAATGTGTATATAATATTAAAATCATACAAGGGTTAAGTGTAGTGTGCAGGATTTGTTGTTTTTCGGAGTGTTACATTAATGTATTCTCTCAGCATTTGGAAGTCCATCTGTTTCCTTCACTCCATGGTTTCTGGCTACAAGTCGAAAGTAAAACCTCTGTTGAGGTTGAATATAAAAAGCGCAACAAAGGGGTTTGCGTTTTCCCTTGTTCAGCAGCACAGTCAAAGCTCACGTGGAAGTGTGGCTAACTAACCACTTTGGTGCAGACCAATCAGGTTATTGGAGTGTGTGTGCGTGCCTGAACGCCACATGTGTTTGTGTGTCGGTTTCTGTTGGCCAGATGACATCTCTGCTCCACTAGTTGCCATGTGGTTTTCCAACCCTGCATGGTGCTGGGTGCACCTTGAAATTAAAGCCATATTTATATTCTAGCATGCACATGCAAACAAATTGTGCACACACACACACACACACACAAAACCCTGTGTCTCTCAGACCAGTTCATCCCATCAGGGATGAATGCCATTTCCTTTGCCTCTTGCTCCCTTTCCTGCATTGATTGAAGATTGCCCCCCATCTAGAGAAGAGCACGCACACATATGCAGTCAGTAACTACTTAGTAATAGCCTAGTCAGTAACCTCATTCAGAGTGTTCCTGTCCTGGAGGAGCCATCTATTCTACCCTCCTTCCTCCCCTCCCTCTCTCCAGGTTCCAAGTTTGTGCTGGCTACGGACCCTTTTTACGTTGAGTAATTCCGGTACATCCTTGTACATTTTACCTCATCTTCTTCCAAGGCCTGGCTCTTTTTGTAGATGTCTCTCTTTTCTTTCATACGCAATCTCTTTAAGTAAACATGCTGACTGTCATGTTGTGTCGTCACCTTCACAAACACGTCACACACACTGACTCACATATGTTGAGACGCATATTTTCTTGTTCTCCGTTGTAGAGCGGTTGATTGATTTGTGGGAAGGTGACATTGTGATCTCTACACAGTCGTGTGGTGGCTCTAATCGTGTGTGTGTTAACTCTGTGCATGTGTGTAGGTGAATATGACAGTGTGTGTTGTGTCAGAAAGTCCACATATAAGAATGTGCATGGCGGATTAGGATTGTGTGTGTGTGTGTGTGTGTGTGTGTGTGTGTGTGTGTGTGTGTGTGTGTGTGTGTGTGTGTGTGTGTGTGTGTGTGTGTGTGTGTGTGTGTGTGTGTGTGTCATTAACCTACAGTCTCTGTATATTCCATGTTATATATTCTAGTTCATATGTGTGTGTGTGTGTGTGTGTGTGTGTGTGTGTGTGTGTGTGTGTGTGTGTGTGTGTGTGTGTGTGTGTGTGTGTGTGTGTGTGTGTGTTCCAGCCTGTATGCTCAGTATTAGGACTGTTTGTTGTCTCTGTGTGTGTGTTGCTCCTGTGTTCATGGCACTGAATCATTGATGAGGCTGTAACTCGAACAGCCAGCCCTCCTCTTTCCTGCCTCCCCGTCTGTCACCAGTTCCTCGCAGGCCATCACTGCTTCCTGGAAACCAGACGGTTGCATTCTGCACTGGAAACCAGTGTCTCCATTTTGCAAACTACCCATTGTCAGGAAGCCTTAAAGGCTATGTTGTCTGTTTTCTTGCAACCCAAAGCAGAGACATGGGTCAACCACTTACTAGACTGAATTCAGTCCATATCCCTGTGATGTTCACTCCACTCAAAGATCACCGTGTTTGACTGTCCCAGCGTGATCCCGGGACCTCTGGCTGACATGTGACCCTGTTGCTGTGGGAACCGCTCCCTGGATTCCGGCATTGCATGGCATTTTGTGTTTTGATGAGCTAATCTAATACTCAGCAGGAATTTGGCACTGATGGCTACAGCCTGCTTGTAAAAAAACAGTGTGTTGTGACTAGAGTTAAAAAAAACAACATCATTATAGTTAACTTTAGTAGACTTGCTGATCTTTTGCTTGCTTTATGTTGTTTTAATGTTAACAGATTTGATAGGTCTAGGTCTCAGCACCTTTATTGTAAGCTAGTCTTGTTGTTTACATGTCTTCCCTTGAGTATTGTGATCAAGTTTTACCTGATTTAGATCATTTCAGTTTTGTATGCAAGTGCTGTAGTAACCCTCTCTTTGGTACCATAAATGTGGTCAATTAGATATTCTCCTATTTCCCACTGACTGTTGGAATAGCGTTAGCCTAGGCCTACTACACTGTCACTCTGCTGCGTTGTCACTCTGCTGGGTTCGCCGTGAGAGGTACTCTGGGCTGCATGTCCTCTATGTAGGCCAAGAGGGACAGTGTTTGATCTCCCCTCTCGCTTCTTCCAAGGCCTCTTTGTATTTACTATGGGTTACATCAAAGCCCCGTAATGCACACACAACAAACATGAGACACACCTCCTGGTAGCAGTGGACGTGATTGTCTGGTGTTGTGTTGTGTGTGTGTGGGTGTGGTGTGGGTTTGGGTGTGGTGTGGGTTTGGGTGTGGGTGTGGGTGGTGATCTAGGGAGTTGGGTGAGAAATACCAGGTAGTATTGACACACTGAGTATGTGAATCACAGTTGGGATTTGTAGTCTCTCTTAATACCTCCGGGAGGCTACCCATCTTAGTGTCTGACTGTGCGGTCTGTAGCCTAGAGGTCTTTGTTACTCCTTAGCAACAGCGAAGGGAGAGGTTCAAGGAGAAACGTGGCGATGTCCATTCAATATCCCCTTTATTCAAAATGCAAACGATCAGAGATGGTTGACCTTGGATTGGCCTGACTAGTAGTATCAGGCTGGAATATATCACTTTGGTACAGCTGCTCTGTCTTGCAGCCACATGACTTTCCAGATACTGCAGTATGAATCCTGTTTTTTGCTTTGTTTTTGTTTATAGATCATTTGGTCTTTCAATATTGCTCAGCTAGTCAGAAAGCCCTAGTGTGCACCACGCTGATCAGTGTCTTATCTAGCCCCATACATGTGTGCGCTTACGTGAGCCCTGGTTTACGAGCAATCATTTTATGCGGCATTAATTTCCCCTTTGCCACACCAGCTGTAAATTTCCCTGTCGTTGGTTGCTGTGGAGTTGATTATGCCTTTGGCGTGTGGGAGCAGCAGTTTTCTTTGTGGGTTTTGATTTGGATGTCAGGAACTGCCATTCATCATGGCATCTCCCCAGCAGCTCTCTTGCTCTAGTTGCAACGATGTGCTTTAATACCACATTGACAGTATTTGCAATATACTGCACCTTAATTGAATTACTGTTGTGTGAAGCTGGCTGAAGTCTATTGTAGGTAATGAAAGCCCTCCTTATATGGCGCACAATAGAGAATACACAATGACCTTTACTAATAAGCTACGCTGAGTTAACATTATATTGAATCGTTAGGTTTTAACTAATGCAGACTGGTGTACGGACACAGTGGCTAGTTGTCTTTCCATTGCATTGCCACACATATCTGCTTAAGCCAAATTTGGAATTGACCAGGATCCAAAACAGACAACTTCCACCAGACCAAGGCTCCCTTCTGAAACATCAGAGGAACACCTGGACCCCTGCAACGTGCCAGAACTGGACCTCTTTATTTGCAGAAGGAGATCTGGACCCAAGAACAAACACAAAGACCCACCCACCCACACAGAGACTCCCTCACACTCACTCTGTCTCATTCTGTCTCAAAGACCCACCCACCCACACAGAGACTCCCTCACACTCACTCTGTCTCATTCTGTCTCAAAGACCCACCCACCCACACAGAGACTCCCTCTCACTCACTCTGTCTCATTCTGTCTCAAAGACCCACCCACCCACACAGAGACTCCCTCACACTCACTCTGTCTCATTCTGTCTCAAAGACCCACCCACCCACACACCCACACAGAGACTCCCTCACACTCACTCTGTCTCATTCTGTCTCAAAGACCCACCCACCCACACAGAGACTCCCTCACACTCACTCTGTCTCATTCTGTCTCAAAGACCCACCCACCCACACAGAGACTCCCTCACACTCACTCTGTCTCATTCTCTGGAAAATGAGTTCCCTGGCGACTCAGGGGACCCGTTTGATTCCCCACCACTTCCTGGTCATGTTCTTCATCATTTCTCCACCTTGTCCTATCGATTAAACAAGCAACCCGGATAGGAGGAGAAGAGGAAGGAGACTGGATTATATTTGTAGCGTCTAGTTGGGGCACCTGAACTCTCTCTCTCTCTCTCTCTTTCTCTCTCTCTCTCTCTCTCTCTCTCTCTCTCTGGATCGATGTCTTAGTCGTCTGATTTCTAATCTTCTCATGCTGCAAAACAATCCCTCTCCACTGTTCCCAGCATGCAACACAACACATGGGAGACCAGACCCAGGATACCAGTGGAAACCTTATGCCCCCACCAACACACACACACACACACACACACACACACACACACACACACACTCTAAACCAACAGACACACACACACACACACACACACACACACACGCATACACTTATCCAACATACACATACACACCCAAATTACACAGCTTAACATTTTGCTCTCTACAAATTCAAACCCTCTCGTAATGCAAGTCGTGGCTTTACTCTTACGAAAAATCAGTTGTTTTTAGACGTGTGGCTGAGGATGGGTTTTAGAACAAACCGTCCTCTCTCTCTTCCCAGCGGCTTAATGAGCTGCATAATGCTATAATTTAGAGTCCATTTGAGGGAAAAAAAAACATGAAAGGAGGAATTCCAACAAACACCACAAAGTCTTTCTTCAACCCTTTCCCCCTGTTTAAAGCCCATAAACAGATTAATGGTACACAGATCCACGTGGCAACTTTAGTCCGCCTCGTATTTTCCACCTCACATCTACCTCTGTTACTCAGCCATGGTTTTGGATTGACAGTTAGCTAAACTAGTTTATACGCTTGCTACTTAACCAAATACTTTTGAAGAGTGAGCTTTGACCTCTTTTAAACAGAAGCCTCCGTTCTGCTGAAGGGTGTAAGGCAAGTTTGCCCGGGCTGTCACACTGGATGAGTTGGCTATTGTCTTAGCATGTACGTCATAAGAAGTGGTTTCAGCCTCTCTTTCATGCTGACAACAAGCCAGCACTCTTCATTTATCAATTAAGGATTCTTGACTTGTAGTGTGTCGGAGCTTACAGCTCTCCTTTTGTGCTAAGTAGATGTGGTCTCTGTGGGCTCAACATAGTCTGTCTGATGGATGGATGGCTGGATGGCTCTCCTGCCAAGTGGAGCTGTCTGATTGTGCCACTGATGTGGCTCTCCCTCCGTCTACTATGGAGCCCCACCCATGTTTAGGATCTATTTACGTCTGGTGTTCTATCCGGGTGCTAACTACCCTACTTCATCTACTCTTTCTTGTCCCTAAAAAGGAATTTTTATTCAACGTGCCAAACCGCTAATGAAGGTTAAACACCTTCAAAATGAATGTCTAGACTCCACCCTAAGCTTAAAATTAGGCCTTTAATGAAGGTCTCCTAGTTTAGACTGGGTCTTGATCTGGGTGAGTTTTTTAATTTGGTTGTGTTGCATTCAGTGATGCTGTATGAGTCCCATTATTTAGCTATAAAGGACCTTTTAACATTTGCCCTCACCTATTTGAGAGAGCTTATGTACATATTTAGAATTGCTGTATTGCAAACAAACAACTTCTTCAATGACCCAACCACATCTAGAGATTGTAGCCCGTGAGTCAGTTTCATATTAAGTCATGCTCTAGATTCTAGAAAACACTTTCTGTGACCTACCACAATCAATGTCTTAAAGGTAGCCTAGTTCTAGGTTTCCGTTTGTACTGCCTCGTACACTTGTTTATCAAACAGTAGGAGCCACATACAGTATCTTAGAACAATTTCATGGGGGACTATTATTTTTCATGTTAATCAAAAGAATAACATTTTAATTTTTCTTCTAATGGCTGTTTTTTGTTTTATTTATGATATAGGGGCCTAGTCCTAGTAATATCGCGAAAAGAGAGGGTGAGAGAGAGTGTGACAAATTGCTGTAAAATCCATGCGGTGGCCTCAGCCTACCTTACACTGGTTCAGTTTTCATAGTTACCTAGACCATTGAGACACAGTCTTGAACACGGAGTCTATCAAAAACGGAATCTGCATTTATTCAAGCAATAGAATGAGTTACAGCCCAGGGCAACCTAACACTAACCTTATCGACGGTTGACCCAACTTGACCGTACAACTTTCTGGAGCCTCCGCTACAGGTGGCATATCACAGACATCGCAACAAAAATAGGAAACCAGTTCAACTTTCCCTTCCTTTGAATTCCTGAAAGTCTTAAAGTGGTTGCCAAACAGGACACATGCTAAGTGTTTTGAGTTCCTTCCAGGGGGAAGCTTCACAAAGGCACCTTTGTTGAAAGGAGTGAGGTTGTGTGATTGTTAGCTTGGGGTGGGCCTGTTGGCGTGCATACTCTCAGCTTGAAAGATTGTAGGCTAGCTTGCATGATTGTTGGTGTGCGATTTAGTTTTTTTTGGATTGCTGTAGCCGTAGCTCACTGCCTTTGTCTTTGTTAGGTACTCTGCCTTGTTGGCTAAGAGGAATCAAATAAAAAAGGTATTTGACTGAAAATGCAAAAGCAGGATGGTTGCCGTGTTTGGAACATTCAGCTGGCTGCCTCTAATGAGAGCAGTGACATCACTGTGCTGCCTCTGAAGGAAGGACGCAGCAACAGTGTCTGCCTTGAGAGTTCACACCAAGGCCTACTGTGGTTTGGATGGATTTGCATTGACTTTTTCACACTCCTCATATTTCACAAGAAAACGATTTTCATAATCTCTGTTTAAATAATACAAGTGAATACGTCAGGAAGTAGTAAAAGCTTACCACACATGATTTGCAGATTTGATGATATATTTTATCCGTTTTACCATTTCTGGTGGGCTCATTTCTCTGGTAATGTGACATTTATGGTTAAGCCTATGCGTATAAATGGTCCTAATTTTCACTTCCACACACATGACCTTTTAAAGGTCGAGTCTTGTTACTGAAGATGTTTTGGTCTTGCACTGAGGACCAGTTAGAAATATATCACTCAAGAAAAAAGCCTCAATGTTTAAAAAAAATACCCAAGATAACGGCACAACTAAAGCCAGGAAATCATTATTCCAAATGCAATCACAATTTGAAACTCAATTTGATTTTACTACTTGGACTATATCCAATAAACACGCTAAATATTCTTTTGTTTCATTTTTCATTTGATAGGATGTCTTTTGTCCAAGATTAGGTTTATATAACAGGTTTTCTGGCATTGTTTTTTTTTTCTACCCCTTCCTTTGATTCAATAAACTGATTAATCTGAACATCCTTTGTTAAATAACCCCATTTCTTTATTTCACTTTCCCTCTTTATTGAGGTGTCTTCATTAGATATTGACATTATATCGACATTATTGCTTATTCATTTCATTAACTCCTCATTTTGTATCGAGGCCAAGGCAGCTCGGCTATTAGCTTCCGTGCAACTCATCATTGCAGCTTGTTTACCACGCGGGCTGAGAGCTCTCGACACACGTCGCTGACAGGGGCAGAGGCACATGTAGCCACTTACACCCCACACTATTATGGATGCTGGGCAGTCCATTGTAGGCTACTCGTCATGAAGTCCTGCTGTCTGAAAAGACCAGTTGTGCACCTAGGTAGTAGCTCTCTTTGGCTCTAGACTTGACACCTAGGACCTGGACCATCCTCAATAATGACTTCCTTTAGCGGAAGCGTTTCTCATGCTCTGGAGCTGAAAGTAAAGGGTTGTTTTGAGCCTGTAGAAAGCACATGTGATTATACTCATAGAGCAGTAAGAACAGTTGAGGGGGAGCCACCCTTTGTCCGCTCACTCTCAAGGTGTGAGGTTAGTGAGGCAGTCTGATCGACCTAAACGAGACACTTGAATCACTAGAGACTGATTTAATTCTTCCCACCTGGCCCTGGACTGTGGGGGCATGGCAGCGCTTTCACAATGTGATGTCAAATAGCCCCATGGCAACTCATATCGGACTTTGACCTGAGTATTTCTTCTATCCTCAATAATTTTTTTTTTTTTGGAGCAGCAGCGTTTCTCATGCTTGTGAGCTGAAAAGAATGCTCTGAGGCTGTGGAAAGCACATGATTATACTCGTAGAGCAGGAAGGACAGTGGCGCTGCGTCAGAGCCAGCCTCCTTTGTTCGGTTCACTCTCAAGGCGTGAGGGCAGAGCTGATAAACCGTGACCTTTTTAGTTGTGGTGACTAAAACATCTTCAGTTGACGTGAATGCTTGAGTACATTTTCCAACTTCTTTCTTAGAATGGATCTGTTTACCCATCAGACATTTTCCATAGGTCCTTTCTCCCGCTACAGTTACTCAAACCACGGTTCTAGAAACCCCCTTTGTTTCGGCTCGCAAGTTAAGGTGCGACTGGGTGTAACCAAGCCTCTGCTCCTAAAATTAGGCCCAGTGCGGCCTGTCGCATGTGCTTGGCAGCCCGAGGGCCCACCTCTCCGTAGGCAGTGCCAAGAGCCCATTATTTATTGATCTCCCGAGCCACTTTGCTGTGGGGAGCTATCGCTGACCACCACAATGCGTTCACCCATTGCAGTGCAGACACACAGGCAGGTGCAAGGTCAGTGCCCAAAGCGCCGCCGGGGTTTGCCTTTCAGCAGAGTCAGGTCTTAAACTCTAAATGGACTCTGGGGGGAGGCTATTGTTTCAGTGCCCGGCGTGACATGCTTCCAAAAGGTAACCAGTGATTACATGTTCAGCCTCTGCAACATGGAATGTCTAGAGTAGCGATCGATTGATAACATCAGGTTTTGATGTTGTAGAGAAACTTGTTTTTCTGGTCCTTTCTGATAAATATATGGTGGATGAGAAGGGATGTGTAAAGGTGGATGGGGGCTTTGATGAATGAACCGACAGAGGACAGATAAGATGTAGGCTGGTTGTGCCTCACTGGTCTGGTGAGTAGGGAACATCACAGCACAGACAGGCTAGACAGGCCGATAGCAGTGCAAGGCAAGTGCACCCTTTAAAAACCCAAACCAACAACCACACTGCTGCTGAATCATGGTTTTAATGTCTGAATGTATGAACTCTATGAACACATTCAGCCCAATGGGACAATATCAGCCTTTCTACTGATCCACTGTTACCAGAGACCATCTCGCCACCTAACACAGAAGACTTCATTTCCCATTCTTTATTCATGCGATTATCTGGTTTCGCACAGCACTCTGGGAGTAGGAAGAGTAGGAACGTTCTGTTTCATATGAGAACACTTCTTTTGTGTTTCCTCTTCTTTCTCGCATCGGAATCACCGCTCTTTCACCCAACGCTCCTGCCATTTCCTGTGCACTAGAGAGCAGCCTGTTTGTGACTCATTTGGTGACTTTTTCTGTGAAATGAGTGAACACCTGAGAACTCGGTTTCGATTGTTGGTTCTGTTTGCGCTTCTCTTTGATCTGAGTTCATGACCTATCAGTCTCAATGTGTTTATTACTTGCATTCTGTAAACAAGTGTAACCATATTTTTCTTTGTCTTTTTTCTCTCTCTCTCTTTTCAGGGTTGACCAAGAGCGTGAGGCGTGGAGCTGCAAGAACGGACGCATGAAGGATGAGGAGGCGGAGCTGAGGCTCAGCTGACCCTCCCCCTTCCTCCTCCCCCTGTCCTCCTGCAAAGGATCCTCACCTTCCTCCCCCTGCTCTTCCTCACCTTGTTCCTGTTGAACCTGGCCCGTCTGGTATCCCCCGAGCCAGCCAGCCGTGCCCAATGTTCTCCCCCGAGCAGGAAAACATCTCCACCACCGCCTCCACCAAAGTGCCAGTCAAGTATGGAGAGCTCATCGTGCTGGGGTAAGGAGGACCCTACGCAGCCCTACTACATACACAGGGTGCTACAGTCCTAGCTATGAAGCGTTGGTTTTAGCTGCAAAGCTGCTAGTTCAAATGCTAGCCCACTGACGGCTTGAACCTTCCCCTTCCCCCCCCGCTGCAGGCTCAGGGTGGTGTAACTCTCAGTGCATCTGTTCTCCATTGAGTGAGGAGACTTTTTGTTTTCCTTGTGTCTCTCCCCTGGGCCTTTCCACAAGCCCACCCATTTTCCTCCGCCTCGGCCCCTGCACTCACAAGCACGCACTCTCTCCCTCACACATGCCCCGGCAACGCTTATGGCGAAATTCCTCTTTTATCAGCCTCCTCGTCTCCTTGACATGCCCTAAAGGACGCTTCTTCCTCTTTTACCAGCCTCCTCGTCTCCTTGACATGCCCTAAAGGACGCTTCTTCCTCTTTTATCAGCCTCCTCGTCTCCTTGACATGCCCTAAAGGACGCTTCTTCCTCTTTTATCAGCCTCCTCGTCTCCTTGACATGCCCTAAAGGACGCTTCTTCCTCTTTTATCAGCCTCCTCGTCTCCTTGACATGCCCTAAAGGACGCTTCTTCCTCTTCTATCAGCCTCCTCGTCTCCTTGACATGCCCTAAAGGACGCTTCTTCCTCTTTTATCAGCCTCCTCGTCTCCTTGACATGCCCTAAAGGACGCTTCTTCCACAGCTCTACCCATTCCGTGGAATCATGTAGTTGTCAGGAAGCTTCCTCCATAGCTCCCACCCTCTCTGTCCCAGCTGACTCATATGTTGATGCTGCGTGTTGGGCCTGAGCGCGGTCGGGGAAATTACTGTCTGGAAAAACTGTGAACTGTAAAAGAACAATGTAGTTTTCCATTTGGCCTTTCGTTTGCGTACTCTTGAGTCAAATTGGCACTTTTTCCCTGAGACTTCATGAGTCCATATGGTTGAAAAGTAGAAACTAGAACTAGAAATACAATGATGTAAATCGGAGGTGTACATTTCAGATATTATTTTCTATTTTGTGTGTGTGCACCCTTGCCACCAAAAATAACATATGAAGTCTCCACAACGCCTGTTGTGTGGGCAGGCTAGTTGAGTCAGTTGCTGTGCTGCGTGTGCGTTGACCTGAAGGTTAACCCCACACCACCATTAGGATGTTTGTAGCCCAGCCCCACTGATGTCCTAATGCAGAGGAATGCTGTAGTGTCTCAGGGGAGGCCCCGTTGAGCAGCCTCACGACACACCACTGCGGCTTCAGAAACCGCCTTTCCTCACATGCCTGCTCCAGCCCGAAGTCACCGCGTTCTCACCCCCGCCCTTCTGGAAGCAGCTGTGCCGCGAATCAATGTGGCCCGGGCTAGGGGTCAGCTTAATGTTTCATAACAGGCTCATGGAAGGGCTCCGGCTAATACCGTTGTGTTCCAGTGGGTCAGCTGACACTTCCCCTTGTGGGCCAGCCCTGTGGCCTGCTAGACTGACTCACCACTCAGCTGCTGCTGGCCGGGGCCAGGGCAGGGAGCCACTGACGTCAGGCTGCAGCAGGCCGTTGAAAAGACTCCCTGATGTTCCAGGGCCAGCGGCCCCACAGTCAGCTTGTTGTTAGCCTGTGGGAGAGGCTACTCCCCCTGGTTATCTATCTAAGCCCCTCTAGGTTTAGAGTCACGCCTATAATAGAACACGGTTAAGGCCTATTAACATTGGGTTTGTCCCGGTTCGCCAACGTTCCACCCATGTTGTATGAGCTATTCGATAAAGCATTAAGTATGACTTGGCCTTTACCAGGGAATTGGTCATGGATGATCCCCACACTGGGAAGCCATTATTGACTTAAATCTGTTGGGCTGAGACTTTAACCCCACACACACATACACACACACACATACACACACACACACACACACACACACGTACACACACATGTACACACACACACACACACACACACACACACACACACACACACACACGTACAAGTACGGGCACACACAAAGACAGGACTGTTGAACTCACAGAGACCCTATTCTATCTGGGGAAAGTTCCTGTTTATTCTCTTTCCACGGTGATGTATCAGACTAATAGGATCTCTGTGTGTTTATTTACACAGCGACTTGGGCTTAGCGTTCAGGCTGCTCTTTATGCGCTTCTGTTTCAAAACGCATAAGCTGCCCTCTGTTTCTGTGTTGGTTGCCACAGGTGTTTTCCTCACTGAAGGTTTAGTGTTTTCTTTTCAGCGTGGACTGCAGATCCGACAATAATACCCTTTTGTGTGTGTGTGTGTGTGTGTGTGTGTGTGTGTGTGTGTGTGTTAGGTACAATGGCTCTCTGCCCAATGGGGACCGAGGCAGACGTAAAAGTCGCTTTGGCCTGTGTAAGCGTCCCAAAGCTAACGGGGTCAGGCCCAGCACAGTGCATGTCGCCTGCACGCCGCAGGCAGCAAAGGTAAGACGCCACACACAGGCACACAACTACACGCGTGTTTCAGTCTGTGAAACACTCCTCACACATATACCTATAGCCCCCTCCCCTTTTATGCAAACTGTTTTATATGGTATATTTCATATTCACCATTTGTTTTTTTGGATTGGGAGGTTAGGTCTTGTTCAACAAACGTACTGATATTTAGATGTTTTTTAACCATCCACTGAGAACTTGATGAATGCACTTGCCTGACTGTGAAACCACATTCCATCACCCTCCAGGTCCTTTTATTCAAGTGTGAACAAGTGTGCGTTTTCTTTTGCTTTAGGAAACAGGGTGATCGTGTTTCTTTGCCGATCCCTGTAGTTATTACTGTGTTTAATTCCTAGAACGCTTTTAGTTTCCAAGAACAAACTTGTTAAAGACAGTGTGGAAGACAGAGTATTGTGATATGTGTTAGCAAAATGTCTATGTAGTACCTTAAAGTGGTGAGAGTGCGTGAACATACCTAATGGATTTTCTATGCCCTGCCCCTCCTACACACACACACACACACACACACACACACACACACACACACACAGTGAGAAAGCTTTTGACTGCAGTAATTAACGTGTCAGGTAGAGTGATTGTCCTCGGTTGTCCAGTGGGTGGTCAGGATGTGCCCTGGTTTAGGGGGGGGGGGGACTTAGACCTGGCCAAGGTCACTAAGGTAAAAGTCTTTAATCTCTCCCTCCCTCTCTTTGTCCCCCCAGGCCATTAGCAACAAGGACCAGCACAGCATCTCCTACACTCTGTCTCGAGTCCAGACCGTGGTGGTGGAGTACACCCACGACAGCAATACAGACATGTTCCAGGTAGCGCTGTCTCACACACACACGCACACACACACACACACACACTGCCCAGCCTCATGCACCGCACCACAGCCACGGCGTAGATCAGCGTCGTCTGATGGCCTCTATTTTCCGTGACGAGCGTTTGTGGTCCGTCTCTCCTCCCTCCCTCAGGTGGGCCGCTCCACGGAGAGCCCCATAGACTTTGTGGTGACCGACACGGTGGCGGGCAGCCAGAGCAACTCGGACACCCAGTCGGTCCAGAGCACCATCTCGCGCTTCGCCTGCCGCATCATGTGCCAGCGCACGCCACCCTACGCCGCACGCATCTACGCCGCCGGCTTTGACTCCTCCAAGAACATCTTCCTCGGGGTGAGAGAGCCCGGTCTGGCTGTGTGCTTCTCTTACTGGACGCGTGAGGCATTGTGTGTGTGTGTGTGTGTGTGTGTGTGTGTGTGTGTGTGTGTGTGTGTGTGTGTGTGTGTGTGTGTGTGTGTGTGTGTGTGTGTGTGTGTGTGTGTGTGTGTGTGTGTGTGCGCGATAGTGTTGAGGGCGGGGGGGTTGTGTGCTTGTGTGAGTGGGTGGTCCACACACTGTGTGGGAACACGTAGCTAATTAAGTGGGCAGCCTAAGACAATAGCAGCCCGTTCCTACTGGTAGCGGTTCTGCTGTGTAAATTGTTTGAAGTCTTTAATGAGACTTTTTTTCTTTCTCTCTCTCTCTCATCTCTGTATTCTTCGCCTCCGTTTTCTCACCCTTCTTCCGCCTCGGCACACCTTATCTTATTTCTCCCTCGCCTTCTGTTATCTCGTCTCTCTCGTCGCCCCTTTACCCCCCCCCCCCCCCCCTCCTGTCTCAGGAGAAGGCAGCCAAGTGGAAGACGTTGGACGGGCAGATGGACGGCCTGACCACCAACGGCGTGCTGGTGATGCACCCTCGTCACGGCTTCACCCAGGACTCCAAGCCGGGGGTCTGGAGGGAGATCTCTGTCTGCGGCCACGTCTTCTCACTCAGAGAGACCCGTTCAGCTCAGCAGCGCGGCAAGATGGTGAGAGGGACACTCACACACACACACACACACACACACACACACACACACACCCCATCTTGTTTGCACACTCGGCTCACATACAATCAGCACATTAGCATGCATTCTTGCACACACACACACACACACACACACACACACACACACACACACACTGCAATAGCAATACGTGCCGTAACTCCCGCAGCCACCTGGGTTTAGAGGGATGCCGTCTCCATGGCGACGGCTCCGGGTGTCTAGCTGTGTGTAACGGGACCTAGAAAGAGGATCCTCCGTCTGACGACAGTCTCTCCACACCAATCACATAGCCACTCCCACTCTCAGCAGCCAATCAGAGTCACGGTTGTAGCCTTTGGATGTTATCCTCATTTAGATTTTGTGTACGTAGGAAGAGTTCATGTGTAGAAGTCCTCTGGCTGACATTATTGCCTATAAATCAATGCCTGCTTAACTCCCTCAGATCATACAGTGTTTTTGGTCTCGACCGAAGCACTCAAACAGTATGTCTTGCACCTTGGCCACATTCCCACATTCTCTGTGAGCTCATGAGATGAAAAGAAAGAGCAAGGGATTAGCGAATGAGGAAATGGAAAGAGAGGGATAGATCCTTGTGGTGTGGCGTATAACTTGCGCTCACAGCCAACGCAAACACGAGCGTGAGCGCACACACATCTACCAACAACACGCCTGCCAACTCCCCTTTGAGAACACAGCCTTGGCAAACAGTCTACAGCCGTAGCACCATCGCTGGCCAAACTCCAGTGTACATTGGCACCGCAGGGGGTACTTGAGCCAGACAAGGGATGAAAGGTCTTAAGGACCGCACATGTTCTTCCAGCCATAAGATAGTGTTGTTCAACACATGCACGCTACTGTAAAAAGGAACGATGGAGGAGAGAGAGAGAGAGAGAGAGAGAGAGAGAGAGCTAGAGAGAGAGAGAGAGAGAGAGAGAGCTAGAGAGAGAGAGAGAGAGAGAGAGAGAGAGAGAGAGAGAGAGAGAGAGAGAGAGAGAGAGAGAGAGAGAGAGAGAGAGAGAGAGAGAGAGAGAGAGAGAGAGAGAGAGAGAGAGAGGGAGAGAGAGAGAGAGAACACAGCAGCTTCGGGGGGGGGGGGTTCCTGGCACATCAGCAGTTTTAGAAACGCCATTGAACGTCTTTATCAAGCCTCCCACCCGTCTTCAAATCCCCCTGCGCAGCACCAGCGAGTCACACTCTTATCTCACAGCCAAAGGTTAACCATGTGTGCACAGAGCGACATTTACCAGACCTCTTCTGATATCACCACTGATTGCCTCGTTAAGATAACAAGCCCTGGAAAATGCAAAGTGCCTACTTTCATATGATGGTCTGGTGCAGTGGGCTCTAAGGGGAATAGTGGAGTCTGTGTCTGTGTGCTTAATGGCCAGGGTGACTCCCCACCTGAGCCTGTGTTGAGACTAAAACTCAGACAGCATTGTCATTCAAGTCGGCAGGGCAAAGCCCTTTGCACGTTTTGATGGCACTCTATCGACTTTTTAATTTAAATACGAAGCCTAATCAATTACCAGTGTTTTTGGTTATATCAGGACCAGTATGCGTGGTACCTCTAAATCGCCTCGTCTCTGTATGAGAGTAACGACCTCTGAAGGACAATGTTTCGCCCGAGTGAGCTGTCTGTGTGTTTCTGAATGTGTGAGTTTATATATAGGTTGGGGGTCAGAGCTGTGCTCCAGTGGTCGAGGAACACGGGGCCAGATGACTGCGTCTGTGCTGAGCCTAGCTGTTCCCTTCACACACACACACACACACACACACACACACACACACACACACACACACACACACACACACACACACACACCCCGTACGGAGTACAGACACACGTACACTCGAACACAAAACGCACACGCTGTACTTGCACAGAGCAAACACTCACACCCACATGCTCACTCAGCCAAGCTGGAGGGGCTGTTTGTCCTTCTCTGGTTTGACACAAGGCTAAAGCTAGTGTAATTAACCATATCCCCATTGGACAACACACACACACACACACACACACACACACACACACACTTCTGAGAAATGTTATGAAAGTAAGATAGCCCTTGGGCAAAGAGGGTCTGCCTGTGTTTGGTTTTCTCTTGAGTAATGGTTTTTTCTAGCAGTGTTATATGAATGTTCCATGAATAGTGTGTGTTTGTGTGTGTGTGTGTGTGTGTGTGTGTGTGCTTTTGTGTGAATGACGAAAGAAACGGAGGGTTCTAGAAAGACACAGGGTGAGGTGGGGTGCAACCCCGACAAACTCAAACAGTCCAGTGTTCTGCCTTTAAACGTTCTTTGTGGTGGAGCTGAGGAACAAACGGATGAGAACAACACGTGCCTGCAGCAGGGCTGTGGACTGGAGAGGACACGAGGTGTCTCCATGCCTTCACCATGAGTAATCTCACCCAAGGCTCGGACTCCTCTGTCTTAGTCTCTCAGTCTCCGTATTCCCCTTCCTCACACGATCACAAGGCTCTAACGGGGGTTAAAGGATCAAACCTGGTTTAGTCTGCCACCTACTGGCTTGGTTTTCAATGCTACGCCTCTGGACAGACTGATGGGTTCACTGCTACTGCTCCCCTGCTGTTCCCCAAACCCAGACTGACCGTTCTGTCTGTCTCTGGGCCTCAGGTGGAGAGCGAGAGCCAGGAGCTGGTGGACGGCTCCCTCATCGACCTGTGCGGGGCCACCCTCCTGTGGCGCACGGCCGAGGGCCTGTCCCGCACGCCCACCGTCAAGCACCTGGAGGCTCTGCGGCAGGAGATCAACGCGGCGCGGCCCCAGTGCCCCGTGGGCTTCAACACGCTGGCCTTCCCCTCCATGCGCCGCAAGGACACGCCGGACGAAAAGCAGCCGTGGGTGTACCTCCAGTGCGGCCACGTGCACGGCTACCACGACTGGGGCAACCACCGGGAGGAGAGGGAGGGCCGGGAGGCGCGGCTCAGGGAGTGCCCCATGTGCCGGGCCCGGGGGCCTTACGTGCCGCTGTGGCTGGGCTGCGAGGCGGGCTTCTACCTGGACGCCGCCCCGCCCACGCACGCCTTCAGCCCCTGCGGGCACGTGTGCTCGGAGAAAACGGCGGGGTTCTGGAGCCAGATCCCTCTGCCTCACGGCACGCACACCTTCCACGCCGCCTGCCCCTTCTGTGCCCAGCAGCTGACGGGCGAGCAGGGCTTCGTCAGACTCATCTTCCAGGGGCCGCTGGACTGAAGGGGTTGGACAGCTCGCCGGCTCTCTGGTTGGAACGCTATGGATGCATAGGAGTGCTTGTAGCTACCTGGTCCCTGGTTTTGTTTTATTCTCCGTGTCGTTTTGTTTTTTAATAAGCTTTTCCTTTTCCCAAATTGCTCTCTCTCTCTCTTTCTCTCTCTCGTTTTTAAGTGACCTTTGTATTGCTTTTTCATATGCCGAATGAAAACAAAGATGTCTATATTTTCACGTGAAACGAGATGACAACAGCAGACAATACAAAGACTTCTGAGAAAACAACGTTTTGTTTTTTGGCAAAGAACCATAACAACAGTATTTATCTATACTACCAATACATGGTATAGCAAACACGATTCTATTCCTGTTTACTGTTGCAATATACACCCTCTATAAGAGCTAACTTAAACAAAGACACTTATTTATGCCGCAGAACTCATGAGGTCATCCCAAAAAGACAAACTATGTTAGTTTTTCTCATCTTTTCCTCTGTCAAATATGCCTAACTTCAGTACTCTTTAACATTTTTTATATTACATGTACTTCTAATGTTAATCAGTTAAAGTTCTAGGTGTGTTTTGAGGGTTTTGTTCAGTGTATGTCTGTTCCTCTCTCCCTTTCGCCTTGTCTAGATCTGTTGAAGTAGCAGATAGGTGACAATACCCCGTTGTATTTACACTTAAGAGTTTTCTGTTGTGTTCTGGCTTTGTGTAATGCGTGTGGGTATTAACTATTTGGTTACATCGTCGATTACCCCAACGTTTCACTCATTCACTCACTCATTCATTCATTCATTCAGAGCAATACATTTGGATGGAGACTTCCTGGCTCGAGTATTACTGTATGGACAATTTGAGTCCTGCAAGTATTAAAACCTGACCGGCTGAATCAGACTCTCCTGTCCCTTTTTAAGCCCAGTTTTAAATCACAGGTTTGTGGCTCCATGTATTCATATGTCTGGGGTTAGCCAAATGCCACACTGATAGCTATATGCCTTTTAATAGTTTTAATAGGTTACTTGATTAGATGTACTATCTCAAACACAAATATAGAATTGGTACGTTGAATAAATTGCTCCTTTTTTATAATTTTTTTTTCTGTTTTGAGAGTTGCGAGTGTATTTTAGATGGATTTAATACATCTAGCCTTCTAAGAAACTCACAGGCTGAAATGGTAGACGTAGCAGGTCTGTCTGATTCAACATGCTACCCCGTCCTTGTCTCTGGATGAATCATCAGGCATTATTAAAACGACTTCGTGGAATATTTCTTTTAATGTTTATTAAACTAATAGAGTGTATTTCCCTGTTCATATCTGCCTTGTGTGTGATGAAATTTGTGTGCTCGCGCGTGTACGTCTGTTTGGGTTTGGCATCATGTATGTTGTATCAAGAAGGATATCTCCATCCAAACAGAAGTCTTTATTGACATTATACACTGCTCTGACTTCAACATACAAGTTCACCTCAGGGACAATGCACTGTCACATACACACACACACACTTACAAACACAGCTGATGCCCCATTAACTTCCTAACCCATGCACACTTTACAACTTGTCCAGATGACACCTCCACCTCCTCCTCTCTGTCTTAAATGACCCATCAAACATCTTCCAGCTAACCTATGGACTGTGTGTCTAACGCACCATCTCTCTCTTCATGGAGAAGGGGTGCAAGTAAGGGCTTTACTCTTCCTGTCGGTGGACTGTTATCGTACTCCCTGTCTGCATGGTTTTTCTCCACAATGGTTTTGCTCCAAAAGCTGAGAATGTTTTGAAAGAGCAGTTTTTGTACCAACTTTAAACAATAAAGTTTAAAAATTACATTTTACCCAGTTGTTTGGGTATCATTTGTGACTGTCAGAAATGTGGTGCTACAAAATCTGTGTTCTCTTCTGACGCCTAGTGGAGGTGATGTGTAGGTACAGGACCTGCGCCATTTATTAATAAGCCATTCTACTGAACACTTTATTTGAACGCACTCCCCTCTCTTCAGTTACACTGCAAGCAGGAATTCATTCAATACGATTTTACAAAAAGATTTCACCTCAGCCTTAGTATTCTCCTATTACTATGTGTCTAGTCATAGCAAGGATAATAGCATCTTGTTTTCCCATACGCCCAACTCCACATTTCTTCTCAGGCTTCAATCCCTCACCTATTTTTGGGTGTGGATTTTGTTTACTCACTGCACACCTGGAGGCAGTGACACCTTAAGGCATAAAGAGTATTTTGTTTTACCAATTACTCAAAGTACGTTCCCTTCAGACTGCGGTACATTTACTTTGGCCTGAGAGAGGCTCTGATGGAAAAACATGAAGTCCTCTGGGGAGAAGTGGATTTGAACATTTACTAAAGCAACAATGGATGAAGTTTTCATCAACCTAACATTACATCCGCACTACACGTGCACTATAAAAAGCACACAAACTGCAGTTCTCAGCAGTTCCATATTTTCAGCACCACAGTAATCAGATGAAGACGACACCATGCAGTGATAGTATTCCATATTGCACTTTATTCAGCAGCTCTGGAGGCACACATTCATAAGTTGCAGCCAGAAACCCCTGCACTGTCACAGAACAAACACTTATTGCGTTCAAGCTTCTAGTCCGCTCCTAGTTAACACCCAGCTCAGGCTTTGGAGCGGGCTCTAACATTAGCAGTTTCACAGTGTGTCTGTGTATTAGTATCAAGTTTAGATTTGAATGATGTTAAATTGTTAATTGGAAGGGGTATGTAAAATACTGCCATAACGGAAGTGCGTTTGAATGTTAAACTATTCTACTTGTGTCCAATGTGTAAATATCTGCATGTTCGAATCGTAACGTGTGCCTAAACGGAGAGTTAAAGAGAAAAATACTGCACTTGTTTTACAATCTCTGGTATCATTTTTTGGATGGAGAAATTAGACAGGGCAGGGTAGATTAGAGAGAAGCATAACGACAGCCGTATGTTATGAATAGTATTTTGACAAAGCCCGACAAAATAACATAGTAACTAGTAATCACATACAGATGAACAGAAAAAACTAAAACACAATAATTCACATAACCGAAGAGCTGTGTTGACACTATATGCCCTTACATATCATATGAATATCATATTGGGATGGCCAATTATGTTAGGCTTTCTATTTTACTCACTCACTCACACACTCACACTCACACTCACACACACCAGGTATTGTATGTATCCTGACAAATTAACGGTTATGATGTGTGATAAACGATCTTTTACTGTTCATATTCATCATAAAATCATGAGCACCAAGCCTGTATGGGCATAAACGGTTTCACTGATTGAGCTCTAAAATGGCACAATATGTTAGCATGTACAGAATTCAGTCTAGAATAGAATGGTTCCTTCACCTGAACTTAGTCACATAATATGGATGTTAGGTCACATGGGTGTGGGGGTCGGGTACTAGGAAGGGTAGAGGCTTCAGTGGTCTAGGATGCGCAGGTTGCCAGACACAATTTTGTTTTCCAGCATGGAGCCAGCTGGTATGTCAATCCGATCTCCGTGATTGGCTATGATGATTACCGTTCCCTGGGAGGGAAGAACGGGGATCGGGGTTAAGGTTAAGTAAAAAAAAAAAGGGTGAAAAGCGGACTGTGGCCTAGCCTACTGTACGTATTAACTCCTATACTTAGCATACTGCCTCAAACTCCTCCGTGCAGTTCAGACGGTAAACACGCACCTTCAGAGAAACCTTTTTCCCAAACGTAACGTCTCCGGAAACAGTAAGGTGGTCCAGCTCCAGCATGTCTGGAATGCTCTCAAACCGGGTCAGGTACTCCTGGACCTGCAGGCGGACAAGCATATTGATATTACATGTGCGTCCCAAAATGGAAGGCTGAGCTACAAGAGCTGAGATGGAAAGTGAGTTGGTGGAGGAAAGTGACAAACAGGTTTGATAAATCAAGTTCACGATAATGACCTGTCTCAGCACCATTAGCTAGAAGAGCCAGGAATCCATAAAACATACAGCAAGGGCCACATAGCAGACCCTCCCATACTAACTCAACACCTAACAGCAGGATAACAAAAGGATGGAAGCTGTGGTTCTGAATTGCAGAGTGGCTCTTTAACGTCTCGACTCTTTAACCAGGTGTGAATGCTGCTGAGGCTTTGACAAAGCCAGGGGAGCTTACCAGACTAGCATATGTTGCGATTCAGGTGGAGTTGGGTACCTTTGTGAACGAGCTGCCCAGCTTGACGTGGGGTGTGGTGGGGAACTCCCTCTTCTTGCTCATGGTGAGCGAGCCGGCGTCCAGGCTGTAGAGGTTGGACATGACCAGCAGCAGGTCCGACGTGGTCTTGACGGGCAGGAAGCGGCTGCGGGGCACGTTGATGCCCAGGGCGTTGTCGAAGCTCTTGATGGCGGCGCCCACCGCCGTCTCCAGCTGGATGACGTTCTGACCTCCGTCCAGAGTCTGGCCACCGTGCCAGGTTAGGAGGAGGAGGAGGAAGGGGAGGCTTCGTTAGTACTTCCTCTCAATGTGGCACACAGCGGTCACGTCGTGGCACGTTCACAGACGACCACTCAGCACTTATTGGCTGACGTCTGCGAGCATTGTTCGATCACGGGCTTGCTGCAGCTGCCCTGAACTTCAAATGGTGGCATATACTGTGTATCTTCCTTGACGGAACCCCCTCTTTGACAAAGCTGATCCAATGGGAAGGGCTCTAACTACTGACGGCATGCGCTCTGTTGCTGCCGCCAAGCACTTCAGTACCTGATTGTGGTGCTAGATATATCTTCCTTGAGTAACTGAAATACGGTCAGTTTGCCTGCAGCTAATAAGATGATAAACGTGGTGAAGCCTCGACTGTCCAAGCCAAACCAAATCCTTTAGGATTTTTACACATAAAGCAATTAGGTGATCAGTCATTAGGTAATACCATTCAGATTATTAACTAGCAGCCTTGCTGAACCCATGTAATACCAGCCTTGCTGAGTTCATGTAATATACTTATCTGCCTCTGATTAAATAATGGAGTAACCTTAATGGAAGGAATCCACAGTATGGGTAAAACAGAACCCTGCAGTGTAGTGTGAGATAGTGTGGTGCAGTAGGCCTACTGGGTCATAAGGACAGCACATGGTCTAACGGGGGACAGGAAATAATTCTTCCGTGAATAAGACACTGTGAGAGTAACTCGATCGCTCTTAAGTACCGAGCCACATACTTTAGCTTCACACAAAGACGTTGATGAACATTGGCTTAGAGAAGAAAAAAATAATAATAAAAAGAGACGTTTTTTCAGGAATAGCACCCACACACAAAATTAAGTCACATACTGACATTTTTCCTGAACTTGATGACCGATACCAAAACCAAAGAGAGCTAAAACAAGTCCTACTAGAGCAGACCAGCCACTAAAGAGGTGGCCAAAACAAAGACGATCAGTCTTACAAATTGTTGTTCCTCCCTTCTCTGTGTGTTAATCCCCACAACAAAAGGGAAAACCCCCTAAAGCCTTACTGGCCACAGAAGGCCTTGGAGAAAAGAGGCTTTGGAATGTGTCGTTTGGACTGAGTCTGCATCAGAAAGGTATCGCCTGTTCCGAAGGGGAGTCACGATGCAGTGGTGCAGCGAGGAGCGTTTGTTTGTTTGGGCTATCCGACACGTAGCTCCTGTTAGTGGAAAGGCCATGTGGCCAGACTACAGAGGGCCATGGGCGGATAGGAGGGAAGGGGCATGCAAACAATCAGGCCAGAGTGAGGCAGGCAAAAACAGAAACGTATGTTAGCTCACGCTTTATAACCACAGTTTTCCCTTTTGTTCCAAACGAAGCATTTTGATTCAGAGGCCTCAGGTGCCATTGCTCTGACTAATGGGAAAGCCTCGTTTTACAACCGGTTTGGTTGGAGACTTGCTGGCTTGAAAAGAAATGAACACGGAACACTTTCGGTGTAGTCGTGTCATAGAACGAGAAGTCTATATATCCGGTCAATGGGTTCATGGGTTTCACAGCTGTGAGGTCACAGGTCACAGAGGGTCCCACCTGTTTGCTGACGACCCTTTCATTCCCTTAAAATGAGAGCACGCAGAACTCTTTCATCTACCTTGGAGAAGCTGATGAAGGGAAAGGAGTGTTACGTCATAAATAATCTGGCCCAAGGCACCTCAATATTTTCTAGCCAAAAGATCCCCAAATGACTGGAAGCCTCGATCACGGACTCCTTGGAACGTAGTTTTAAGTTAAAACAATTTTTTACAATTATGTTGACATTTTTCACGCACCATTTAATGCTATATTATTGGGTAACTTTGCAATCAGAATCTTTTAGGTACTTAGTTGACTATTCTTACATTTAGAAATACATTTATTCATTTAAAAAAAAAAGAAATCGGACAGTGCTATATATTTTTCTCTTCTGCAAAGTGGCAAGCCAGTTAGAGAAAAGCGGCGATCCAATTGGAACATTTAAGAAAGTTGTATGTTCATTTTTTAATGATTGGGGATAGGATTAGAAGTTGAAATGAAACTGGGGAAAAGGCTGTAAATAGTCATGTTTCTTCAAGTCCAAATCAAATAAATGTGTTGCGTGCCGTGACAAACACTAAAATTTGCAAATCTCAAGACGTCTCTCACACATACGTTTTCAGAAAGGTTGGCCACCCTGTTTGCCGTTTTACTGTGTGTGCAGCGTGTTTACAATATGAGCGGTCTGTAATTCCCTACGTTGAGGACATTTGCATGTGTAGGTGTCTCTGTGAGGGTGTGTGTGTGTGTGTGTGTGTGTGTGTGTGTGTGTGTGTGTGTGTGTGTGTGTGTCACCTTGGGGTTCACGATGATCTCCATGTTCATGGCGTTCTGCTCTTGCAGCCTCTTGATGGCCTCCAGGGAGATCCACAGGTTGTTGGTATTGAAGATCTTGAACTTGGTGACGGACTTGAACTCGTCCACGTGGGCCTTGGGTACCTGGGCGATCTCCAACAGACGCAGCTTCCCATCGTACTGGATCAGAGTGCCACCCTGCGTGCAAAAAAAGGTCAACGGTTAGGAGCAGTGAGCAGTGGTCAAATTATTTTCTATGATAAAACGTACAACCTAACCTCAAGTATTGATAAGCAAAGTCTAAAATGAGATAAATACTTTTTTGTATGAAGGAAGAATATCTTCCTTACGACTAGTCTTGCACCCAGACATTATCTGTCTTAGATTAGTTGTCGCTGCCCAGAGGGGGCATGCTGGATCCTCACCTTCCCACTGGCTAAGATCTGTAGGTGTTGGCAGTGCATGTAGGCTAGCCTAAAAATAAAGCTAATTCTTGTGGTAATTTCCTTTCAGGTAATTAGTCTCTGTCCTACACTTACTCAATTCATCAATCACCCTCGTTTGGCTTGTGAGACAGTTTTGGCACGCCTCACTGCTTTGTCCAGCTTACATTTCTCTGTTTACTTGTGCGAATTCCAAATCCTCCTCGTCCTTGTTGTACTTTCCGTATGTTTCTGGCCTGCTTTGGCCTGCAGCACTGCTTCTTTTGGATTGCTACTCTGGGTGCTTCTGTAAATTCCATTTCTAATCTAGGTTTAGTGCACTTAAGATCCTCTGTAAGGTCTTTAAGCGGCAGCTCCAGAGAACTTTTCCCATAGAAAACCTGCCCAGTAAGACACTGTGGCAGCCCTAACCATTGAGCCGGGGTAGAAGTCCAAACTGTAGGCACCATAGCTTTAGCTTTCCTGGCAACTCTGACCTCTCAATGCTCTCTAAGCCTCTGTTCAATTATATCCTTAATTCCTCCACCTTTAAGGGCAGCTTTAAACCATCTACAAGGACTTTTAACAGGATTTTCGATCGTGGCAGGTATTTCACAATTTCCTGCTATCCATTATTCCTTCCATGGCCGTTGCAAATGCCCTAGGGTGAGATTGTACATTCAGCCATGGTGCCAATCTCCAGACGCTGCCATACTGTAGTAAATTTCGGTTTGCAGGTCCTGAAGGTATGCCATAACCAGGATTATAATTGCATTTAGTACCTTAAAAAAACCTCAAACGTGGCCCACAACAGATTGTGCGGCACAGACCCAAATGGTTTTGCCAAATCCAGAAATATGACATGGAGGTTATACTGTATTTTGGATGTTTTGCAAGTTGAATTTGGTGCCAAATCATGCTGTGTGCTCCAGACCCCCAGAATAGCCTGCTGTCTGTACTGAGGTATCTATTAACTTGACATCTCGTGCATTTTGTACATTCTTTAAGCAAGCATTTTCCATTGATGCTGCTCTTGCAGGTCTTTCCACTTTGGTCCGCTAGTTCCTCAATTGGTGGAATGTGCAGGGGAACTGTGAATGGCTTGTGAATTTTCTCATCTGAGTGGGTTTCCTTTCCACGGATCTACAGTTCCTATTTGGTTGTTTGAACCTTTCCGTACTTTCCGCTGTTAAACAAGGACATATCAAACTTGAAGGGGTCTTTTTAAAATTGATTCCTTGCTCGTTCTTTATTCTTTTGGTTTTTCCCGTAGGTTCTCCGCTCTCCTCGAGTGTTGACAGCCGATTCTTTAAACTGTCCTGCAAGTCGCTAACGCCTACCTTTTCGTTACACATAACATCCCAAAAGCAACTCTTTGCAGTGCTCCTCACCTTGACGTCGGCGCGGGTCTTGTCCGTCACCTCCATGATGAACTCGCAGCGCTTGCCGTTGGGCTGGCTCACCAGGTGGTGCAGGATGTGCAGGTCCACGGTGGCGCCCAGGTTGTCGATGTTGGACACAAAGATGTACTCCTTCCCCTGGCCGATGAGCTGGTCCAGCAGGCCCGAGTTGTAGAAGCTGGCGTAGATGTCGCCGTGTCCCGGCGGGTACCACACGTCAGCGTTCTCCCCCGTCATGCTCAGGTCCGTGGCCACGGGGAGGAGGGACTCCTTGTTGATGCGGGGATACCTGGAGGTCAGGAATGGAAAAGAGGAAGGAAAGAGGACACACAGAGAGAGAACGTTAAGAGTTAGAGAATAAGTCCAGGAGACTAGGAGATGATTGCTGTTGCATACGAAGGAATGGAGTATGATGGCTCACATTCAACGCTATTAGATAAGGACTAGGAGTCAGATCAAACAGAAAGCGTTTGAAAGCCATCCTCATTAACTCCACTTTCAGTCAATGGAGGCCTGACATGGGCTTTTGTCAAGATAAGTTAGTATGCTCCATCTTGGGGTTAGAACATTGTATTAGCTGGCTTTGAATGTGGAGCATAGACAGTTTTTGGCATTGGATGAGGCGTTTCTATTTAAAGAGGATTAGGGCAACATGCTGAATGGGTTTGAATGCAGCTCCAAGACTTCAAAGCCCACAGGTTACAGTAGATCTTCTCCTGGCAGGGAGAAAAACAGCTTTCGCCTCGTTAAGGCTCATTGAGCTAGCTAACGCCAGTCCAGCTGAATCAGAGCGCTCTTTGATCACCTACGTGAAGTGATAGCCGCTGTCGTACCACGCCGTGTACAACCTGGCCTTCATAGCTACAACACTGACACGGTTCCTTCCATCTGTATCCTAACACGGGCACACACCTACCTAGCCCCACCCACCCCTTGCACAAACCAAACACACTGACACACCAGGACATCAAAGACAGTGGACCATATGTTTTCCTCATAGAAGTTAGTCAAATATTAACAGTATCACGTCATACAGTAGGCCTATCATTAATCATTAACAGGGTGTTTATGGTTCTCTGTTTGCCAGCTGTTTCAGCATCCAAGGTAGATACATTTCAATACCTTTCAAAAATGGCGGAAAGCTTCAGAGGACCGGAATGTAAAATTATAGTAGAAGGGGACATTTGTGCGAGCTTTTAACCATTCTCCCTTTTCTTCATAGTCGTAACGATCTGCTATGTCCTCTGCTATTAGCTGGATGGTCTATGGCCAGTTTATCAGCCCAACATGTCTGATTTGATAAAAGTCTTGCTTTTTGCTTTCTATTCTCACCCCTTTGTTTCACTCCTAACTTTGATGGTCTCTGCTCCTTTCATCTAAAACACATTTGTACACTATTCCCTCGAGACTGGCATATGCGGGCTCTAAATAATTCACTCAGTCCTATGAAACAAATGCCACTGGGCACACAAAGTGGGGGTCGCAGCTGTGAAATATTGATGGCACGTTCCATATGTTGCACCTGGAGGGGGCATGACTGGTCTGAACTGGGGGCAGGACACTCCTAGGGGGACACTACCTTTTCATATTTTAAAATCAGACTGTGTAAAGAAGGACCCCAATGTAAACTTGGATGCTAAAAAAACAAAGAACTGACAGTAGCACTGTGCTGTGTGTAGCCTCTCCTTGATAAAACACCACGCTGGGTTTTCTGTAGACCAGAGAGTGTTTGAATGGTTATGCATGAACACCGTTTTCTACGTGATCAGGAAAGGCCTAGGTAAATACAAGTGGCTCCTGTGTGTTACCTGCTCTGGTTGAAGGTGTGTATCTTCACCCGGTGGTGTCTGTACTTCTGCAGGATCTTCTTGGTGTCCTCGTCCGTGTTGAAAGAGTTCATCAGGACCAGAGGAACGTCCGTGTTGTAGGTCTTGTTCAGGTGCTGAGGGAGAGATGTTAAAAATAAAGAAGCAAATCCACAAAGAGTTCAGCCATCAAAATGAAACAGAAAGACACGCTGGTGTCAAATGTATTTTCTCTAAAAGGAGATGCTATATGGTATATGAGACGCTATATGTACTTGCTATCGCGCCACACCCTGGGCGCAGTTTATTTCAGCAGTGACATGAGAACAATGGCACTATCAGTGCAACATTTGATTGTGTTTGTGTTTTGCCATAGCATAGGCTCCTACTTTGTTCATATGATAAAGTTAAAGTCAAACTCAAAACTCATATTTGCCATTTTACCCATTATGGTAGGGATGAGTAGCCTACTGAAATGTGATTTAACATTACACCCGCTATAATGCCCCTGCCCAAAGCCAAACAATCTCGTGAATGCCCTTTAAAATGTCACACGCTACCAGCGGGGAAAAGCTGAGGTAGAAATGCAGACAGACAACTGCAATGACTTGTGGGATATCAGATGCGTTCTCGCTGGCAAGTCTCCAACCGATGCATCCGCCGATGAAGAACACATACGGGCATTTTAAGAGATCTTGCTCACTTGCGTTCTTTGGTATTGGAACCGTACGTTGGCCATGAAAGATTAATCAAACGAGTTCATGAGAACACAAAAACGGAGAAAAACGCGGATTGATAAACAGCCTCTGAAGTCTGACACCCTGTACTTTCTCAGCGTGATGTGTTCCTATTCCATGGCTCTGAGTCAACATCCCATAAAGCTTCAACACACCTTCTCCATCCTCTCCAGACCTCAATCAATTCTAAATGGCCAACGTGAACTAGTTCTGGAGCCCTATACAGAGCGCGTACTGCAGGAATGGAACAATTCCAAACTACACAAAGGGTGTGGTCGTGAATAGACATGGGCGGGCCAGCTGGTTGACGTGGGAGAAGCCCCCCCAAAGAGCCCCAAAGAGGAGGTGCAGGGAGGGGGACAGGCTGGATCCATTTTCTCCTCTCTTAGAAAGAAAGCCCTACAAGGCTGAAGGTAACATGACCAGGCCTGGAGGGTAAAATGGATGCCTCTGAGCCGCAGAGAGCAGAGACAGACATAGGACGCAGTGTGTGAGGAGAGAGAAACATACCCAGAGGCACTAATAAAACACACGCACAAACATCTCATGTAAATTGAGACACAAATCAACAAATAAAGCCTCTCTCTATCTCTTCTCTCTCACACACACCTCTGCACAGACACACACACACACCTCTGCACACACACACACACACACACACACACACACACACACACACACACACACACACACACACACACACACACACACACACACACACACACACACACACACACACACACACACACACACACACACCTCTGCTTCAGAACAGCCTGCTTTCTGTTCCCTCTCCCCCCACCAAACCTGGCAGTACACAGACCTTTTTCACTCCAAATGCTGTACTGCTCAAACTTAAACCCAAGTATCCTCCGTCCAACCCAGATGTATGAATTAATACAAGCCTGCCAGGACTATGATGCAGAGAAAGAGATGGAGAGAGAGAGAGAGACAGAGAGAGAGAGAGAGAGAGAGCGACAGAGAGAGAGACAGAGAGAGAGGGAGAGATAGAGAGAGAGAGAGAGAAAAACAAAAAAGACATACGCTCAAACATTTTGGCGCAGTAAAAACAAAAGGGATTTTTTTTTCTGCCCCTCGGTCGGCAACTTTTCTGTCTTTTGTTTCCCTCTTCAGTGAGTAAAGGTCACCCCTCTATTCCCTTGGGTCAATGGAAACCCAGCTAATGCACGTAGGACGAGGTGTATTTTTACAGTATTGGTTCAACTAAATCAAAACAAACATTTCCCAGTGGAAAGGGATACTTTGCTGAGTCACCCTGGTAAGGACGTTACTCGTTCGGCTTTGACACGTAGCCGACCTCGCCCCTCGATGACCTCCCCACTCGTAGTGACATCACCGTGACGTCATCGCAGCTGGAGAGGCCTACGTCTGTTCTCGTTTCCCAACAGACCCCCCCCCCCCCCCGGCAGAGTTGCTTCAAACCATAATCACAGCTTGTAAAGACAATTATGACTGTGGAAAATGTAAGAAAACAAGTCACATATGATAACAGTTTGCGGTAAATAATGAGTGACTCCCCAAAATAAATGAGTCGAAACCAAAGCTCTTTCGTACACGAAGGCTTATAAATTAGCCGACATTTTGCCTGCTTGCTCAGTGGGACTCCCTGCCTATGCCTCCATGTGACCCCAGCGGTCACCCATACTGCCCGTCCCACCTAGTGTGTATCCAGTGTGGCCTATGCCGTGGTGGGCCTGTGCCGGCTACCTCGATCTGCTGCACGGTGAGGTCCAGGAAGGTGTTCTCGTTGCGGACGCTGATGAGACTCTTGGGGCCCTTGCAGCCCATGCTGGTGCCCAGACCGCCATTGAGCTTGACCACCACCAGTTTGTTCAGGCTCTCTGCCACGCTGTCCGGCAGGCCCCGAGCTGCGATCCTGTCGTAGGGCTGGATCTGGAGTGAGGGAGGAAGAGGTGGAGGAGGAGAACGGAAAGAATGGAGGGCAACAGAGAGAGGGGGAGAGAGAGAGAGAGAGAGAGAGAGAGAGTGAGTGAGAGAGAGAGAGAGTGAGAGAGAGAGTGAGAGAGAGAGACAGAGAGAGAGAGAGAGAGAGAGAGTGGTGTTATCATACATTCCCTGGATTGCCTTTAACACACGGCACACCTTCTTCCAGAGGTGGGATTCAGCACAAATGTTGAACAGCAGAATCACGTGAGGTGAGAGAGGAGGAGGAGGAGAGGGGGAGGAAGACCTTTATTGGGTCAATATCACAGCTCCCACATCAGCACATTCAGACTGCAGGCACAGAGACTTTGACACATTACTCCAACAAACGGAGGAAAAGTGGGAAAATGTAAGAGGTAAGAGAACAAGAGAGAGAAAAAAGGAAACATGGTGATTGATAGGCAAGGCTTTGAAAGAGGGGACTGGATGTTAAACAGAGAGAAATAAAGACCAAGCCTGAAATCCAAATCCTAGGAGGAAACAACGACACGTCAGCAGTTTCCTCACCTCTGGACATCCATTACAAACAACATGGAGTCTTATCTCCCACTTTAAACGCTTTCGCCTTAAAGTGTGCTCTGATTGAATCAATACTTGGTGGTTTTTTAAAACCTCAAGATCCACAAACAACAAGCAGCGGCACCCGGGACGGCCAATCAGAACCAGATGTTACAGAGAGCTGGGGGAGGGGCTGACACACACACACACACACACACACACACACACACACGCACACAGCCTGACTGTCTAAAAACCCGCACACACATATTTTATCCAGTCTACGGCTGGGGGTGTGAGTGCGTGTGTGCAGTTTCACATGTCTCCTGAGTGCACATATTTTTAAGGAAGTGAACCATGGGGTCACGGACTTACGGTCCATCCTGTCTCTCATCCTGCTGATTGCTTTGTCTCTAGGTCCTTCAACTGTGGCCCAGCAAAGGGCTTCACAGACAGAGAAGAAACACCAGGCCAAGTTGACAGGACAGAGGTTGTCGGCCTTCACTTGGTTTCACCCACTGAAAGCAGGTCGGCTACCACAGAGAACAACATTTGTTGCCAACTTCTCTTTCGCAAGCGAAATCCCCCCACAAAACATATGTGACGGTTTGTGTGTGAGTTTAAACAATGGTTACTTTAAGGGTTGGGAAGTTCCTTACGACTACAGGTTCATGAGTTCATTGTACTGTTTAACCACCATAACTATGTCAACTAAGTCCACATAACAGCTGTAAGGTCGTCACATGCCTCAAATGATGCCTGTTTGCTCTCTCCCCACACACACACACACACACACACACACACACACACACACACACACTTTAACCTTACGTGTCAAAACTGTTGTCCGTTTAATGAGGATATAATGCAGACCCAGCAGACCTGTATCCCAACATCTCTCAGACAGATAAAGACACAGCTCCCACTACTCCTCTATATGGAGCTGGGCTCTCACACCAAAGCACCAAACATTAAGCTACAGTAATTACTGCCATTAGCTTGTACTCTAAGACTGTATACTGTTTATCATGACCCCTCCCTGTCCTCCATCTACCCCTGTCTATCCCCCTCTCCTCTGTCCTCCATCTACCCCTGTCTATCCCCCTCTCCTCTGTCCTCCATCTACCCCTCTCTATCCCTCTCTCTGTCCATCCCTCTACCCCTGTCTATCCCCTCTCCTCTGTCCTCCATCTACCTCTACCTCTATCCCCCTCTATCTCCTCTCCTCTGTCCTCCATCTACCCCTGTCTATCCCCTCTCTCTCTGTCCTCCATCTACCTGTCTATCCCCCTCTCCCTGTCCTCCATCTACCCCTGTCTATCCCCCTCTCCTCTGTCCTCCATCTACCCCTGTCTATCCCCCTCTCCTCTGTCCTCCATCTACCCCTGTCTATCCCCCTCTCCTCTGTCCTCCATCTCCATCTGCCTATCCCCCTCTCCTCTGTCCATTCCTCTACCTCTATCCCCCTCTCCTGTCTATCCCTCTACCTCTATCCCCCTCTCCTGTCTATCCCTCTACCTCTATCCCCCTCTCCTGTCTATCCCTCTACCTCTATCCCCCTCTTCTCTGTCCATTCCTCTACCTCTACCCCTCTTCTCTGTCCATTCCTCTACCTCTACCCCTCTCTCTGTCCATCCCTCTACCTCTATCCCCCCTCTCTGTCCATTCCTCTACCCCTATCCCCCTTCTCTGTCCATTTCTCTCTATACCCCCTTCTCTGTCCATTTCTCTCCTCTACCTCTCTATCTGTCCATTCCTCTACCTCTATCCCCTCTCCTCTGTCTATCCCCTCTCCTCTATCTCCCTCTCCTCTGTCCATTCCTCTCCCTCTATCTTATCCCCTCTTTAGTTCTAACACATCCCCCACACACTGCCTCTCCCATCCTTTCACTGGCACAAGAGGGCCTGTGTTACAGAAGTGAGGGGGGGAAAAGCCTCCCCCTCTTTCCATGTGTTTTTGTCCCCTCTGCACTTCAGACGTCCCCTCATCGTCCCCGTCCCCCCCCCCCCCCCCCCCTTCCTCTTTTTAAAGCCTCTCTCCACGACTATTTCAGCGCCTTCGTCCCCCCCGTCTTCGGTCGCCCACTTCCCCCGCTACTTTGCCTTCTCTGGTTTCTCTTCCCTGCTTTCTTTTATCTCTTTGCAGCCCCGTTCTCTTTTCTTCCTCTCTCTCTCTCTCTCTCTGTCTGTCTGTCTTTCTCTCTCTATGTCTCTCTCTTCAGGCGGGGGTTGATATAAAGAAACGAGCGGGCCCCGTGGTGGAGAGCGATGCCGTTTCGCCCCCACGTCGCCATTTTTTGGGTCCAGGAACAGAGTGGGCTTTGTTGTCACGTAGCTGAGGTGAAAAAGGCGACCACTGCAAGCGTCACGACAGTGGCAGCTCAGTGAGAGTTCCCCATGGAGGACTCTAACATGATGCAGGCCGGACTCCATCAACTTCAAGTTACTACTACTACTAAACGGCTACTTCCTGTTAAATAATACAAAAATAAAAAATTTATAAACATGCCACCTAACCATTCCAGACTCGAGGAGTATGGAGTCCGAGACACAGTAGACTGACTCCATGACTTTATTAATATCCTATCTCCATCCATGATGCCCGTCTTAACTTAGCACCATGCTTCCCCTCAGGACACGGGGGGAATATACCCCTCACTCCAGACATCTCGCCAAGCTGCTCCAGAACCTTTTTTACATGTAATCACAGACCACTCTGGCCACGTATGGTACCGGGTGGGGGAACAGCTTGAACAACTCGCGAGGCCCAAGACAATGAGGGTTACCCAGAGACACTAAGCTCGTGTGCTCCAGGCATTAAAGCCACACCATGTGGGCGTACATTTAGCAAACACTTGCCGCGTGTGGTACGTTTGTGGTGTGCAAAGCAGCGAGGTGGGGATAGGCACTGTGCAACGTGTGCAATGTATGAATGTCACACTCTTATTGCCAACCTCCCATACGGTTTGATGACCAAAGATGAATGGAATTTGGTGTGAGGTTCAAGGTGAGGTTGGCTCTCCGATCCTCTGCTGGGTATAACAGCAAACAAGGAGAAAGCCACAGCAACCCTTTATTATGAGGTGTCAGACGCGGCCAGTACGCCCAGAGTTTATGGCTGTTGTCCCTATGCGTTAGCCCGCAGTCCATGCTGTGGCTCTGGCACAGACCGTTCAACAGTATGACTGACGCACAACGCCTAGCGGACACTACAAAGAGCTTTACTCCGGGACATCGCAACCCAAGGCTTTTAAAACCGAGGGGAACAAGAGAAGCTTGCACTTTAAGTCAGCGAAAGCTTTCAATCCGAGAGGAGATCAACGGCAACACACAGTGTGCTGAAACCACAGCGCCGAAACAAATACCCAGCGGAACACCAAAAGGAGACCGGGCAAACAGTGAAGCTAATTCACACAATTGTTAGAACAGTACTTTGGAAAATGGTTAGAAATTCTTTTGAATTTTTATTTGGGCTAAATATGAACAATTTAAATTTTTCAACTAAGACACACATTCTCATTTAAATAGCCTAAAATAATATAACACTACTGCCAAACTCCTTTAGTGGGACATTTTTATGAGAGTGTGCTTCAAAGAATATGAATATAAAAATTCAAAGTCGGATTACTTTGTAGTTTAATTGTCCTACATGACAGGCATTCTCCCTCATAATAAGGGAAGTTGAAATATTCCAGAATTTCCTCAGTGAAGACTTTTGGGACATTCCATAGTGATGATGAAGCAGTGCTTTTAGTCGCAGCCTTACAATCATGTTCTCTTCAGCTGTGCGAGGCTAACGGCACTCTTTGCAACGTTCAAAAGAGAGATGTCATGTCGGTTTAGAGAGACCCGAGTTCGAACCGAAAGAAAAGAGGGGGAGGATGTGAATTTCAATTTTGTTCGTCACCTGCACACACACACACACACACACACACACACACACACACAAAAGGTGTGCGTACCAGCGAGTTCACACTCAAAAGAAACACACACAAACACATTTAGTTTGTGCGTCTGAAGACAAAAGATGGCTATAAGGGTTGCCTCAAGGCACAGAGTGAAGTGCCCCATTTGACTGAAAAGTCCTTCATTTCTGCTCGAGTCTTTCAATCATCATAGCACCTCAAACACATTAACTGGTGAACTTGTAAGTAATAATGCAATCATTAACTCTAAAGCAATCTTTTCTAGCCACATGTTATCTTAGGAGCTATCAGTTATCGTTTTAAAGTTCCCCAGTAACACTTGTGAGATAAGAGAAGGCACCTTTACAGCATGACAGTGATATGAATAGAAACAGCATGGACGCTGACCAGTATGGGATCAATTGCTCAATCCAAGGCGTTTAGGTGTGGTGGAGAAAACAAGTAGTAGAAGGATTATGGTGGGTGTATTTTACATTGCACCACATTTATACGTGATACACGATCACTCACGTTGACGACATAAGCGAAACACAAACAGTCAAGCGAGCACACAAACTCTCACACACTTGAGTTCCTTACAGAGTCGTCTGGAGGTCTGTTAATCTTGGGCCACTCCACTGATGGTCCCTTCACCTGAAGGAATCTGTGGAAGAGCTTCTCAAAGCCTTCAAAGTCTTTCCTTGACACCTGCAACATAGCACAAAAACATTAACACTAAACAAATTTAGCAATAACACAAACTACCAATTGTTTTTAATCTTTATGCGTTTGTTTATACACAAAATGCTTTATGAATACATTAATAAAAAAACATGTTGTTTTTGACTGTTTGACTGAACTGTTTCAATTCTAATGGTCTGCTGATACTGACTTCAGGCTGATTGGCTCTTACTAGAGGATAATATAACTGAAGATTATTTATTGGCACGCTCGGAATACATAACAAACAGCATTTCTATTCAACAAGGGACCTACGGATAGAGTGCTTAACTTAAAACACTGCGGCGGTATCTCTAATCCTCATTACCGGGTTACAATATGCAGGCTAAGTGTGTGTGCGTGGTCTGAATGTCTGATTTGGCCGAGGCAGTGGAACTTAAAAAAACCACACGCATACCCCCGAGTGAAGCAGTTGTCATGGTATGTAGTGTCATGGAGTGTTTTGTCAGCTGGCCTAAAGTTCTTCTGTCCATGCCACTTCTACTGATCTCTGGCCATATTTACGTGTGCCTGCATGTGCCCAGTGACCGTCATGGCTGCGAGTGCTACAGTAAGTTGAGAACCTAATGACAGGGCAGTCCAGTATGTGTCACTTGTGTGTGTCCCCATGGCTCGGTCCGGGGGCCCTATATCCACAAGTCCTCCAGGACAGAGGAGGACAGAAGGTGAAAGAGGGAGAATGAGAGAGAGAGAGAGTGAGAATGAGAGAGAGAGAGAGAGAGAGAGAGAGAGAGAGAGAGAATTAAAGTCATGAGATAAGAGTACGATCCTATTCTGTGTGATCGCTGAGTGCTAGGAGTACAGACCCGAGTGTGTGTGTCTGCCTCTGTGTGCGTACCTCCTTCTCGGCCCCCGAGGCCGTGTTCATCAGCGCCTCCAGCTCCGTGTGCATGGAGGTCTCAAGCTGCTGTCGCATCATTTCCTGGAACTCGGCCATTCCTCCGTTAGCTGCTCCCTTACTCAGACCTGCAGAGGAAACACAGGGGGTGTCTCACTTTGCACCCCAAGGCGATAATAATAATAATTCATTTTATTTAGTTTTAGCGCTTTTCTCGAGACACAAAGCGCTTTACACAAATTGGACCAACAGCTATCAAACACAACACTCAGTCTGAGTGATACCACGGCAGCCAATTTGCGCCAGACTTGCTCCCCCAACAAATAACGACGGACTTGCTCACATACATAGGACACACAGACCGATTCCAGGTGAATTGGCAGTGACTGGTCAGGGCACTGGTAGGAGAATGGAGCCCCTGGAAAACCCACTTTTGGAATTCATCTGTTATATGGGCTTTCTCATTTTAGATTTCACGTCACATTAAAGCCCAAATTCTTAGAAATTGGCTCAAGAAATAACATGTGTGAAACATTTCCTAGGCAATACACTACTATGGGCATTCTACTTCAAAATGGTTTTCATGTTGTGATTAAAGGCAGTGGAAAATGTTTGACTAGACTTGATTAACCAGGAGGACAGTCACACACACAGTCAGAGCCCTCTATCATTGAGCCACTCCCTCGTTTCATGTATGACAACAAGTCTGAAAAGATGAAATGCATTGGTGGCAATTAAGGGGAGTCATCTGTCACGTGGTTCCAGAGGAGTGATTCAGACTGTTGAGATACAAGTTACGAGGGGATACAACTGGAATGCATATGGGTGTGAGATTAAATTATGAGGACGACAAAACAAGAACGAGGTGCGCTCGAGCTGCTCTTTGTCAAAGTGTTTGAGAAAAACGCAAGGCATCTTTAAACGATAGAAAGAGCGAGGGAGGGAGGGAACACACAAGAGGCAATGGGAGTCGCAGAGGTGATTTTAATGACCGCCAGCGCTGCTCAACACACAGACAATTAAAGAGGGGGAGTGTGAGGAAGAAGGAGAGAGGTTAAGAGGGCAATCCAAAGGTGAGTTGCAGCGATAACGCAGGGTTGCGGTAGCACAGCAACTCTAAGAGGGGAGGAAGAAGTCTCTAAAGAGGCTCACAGTGAGTCAAGTCTCTGACATTTGGAACTGTGTCACATTAACATTGCTGTGAGAAGAGAGGACTTCTCAAAAAAGATGTGGAGAGTACGAGGGAATGAACCGCCTCTTTCACACATAAAATATCTCTGTGCTACCTGAAACCAGCCAAAAAAGCTAATGTGTTTTTTAAATAATTTGTTAAACTATGCTGACTGTAAGCTGGGTGTATGACATCAAACGAGAAGCTTCATTCAGAACACTTATAACGTCCTGAATCAATGCGAGTTCCAGTCAGTGCCAGCTCCACGTTCTCTACATACAAGAGACATTCACTGCCCCATGCCTTATCAACAGAGATGGGAGGTTATATAGCGTTGGCCAAGGTGATGAAATTCCTACCTGTTGTAAAACATTGACTTTGACCTAATACTTCCATTTTAAATATGTCACGACGTGTCAAAACACATCCAGTAGTAACGCATCCAGAGTATTGTTTTTTTGTACCTGTACACAAGCGTGTGTGCGTTCCCTTCCTTACTTTCTTCAAATACATAAATATTGGAAAGGCTCTATATTTAGTGGACATACTTTTAAAGAAATCATAATTTAATCATGGCAGGTCCTGGGTGACTGATCTAAAACCCACAGGCTTTCCAATGCAACACATTTGCAAAGGGAGTAGGAGCTCCGAAACTAGGTCTAGTCAAAACATTCTGGCTGCAAGTACTCATGACATCCTAGTTAAAAGACTGCATATGAAAATTAAAAACGCCTATAGTTTACTTACCTTCAACATAAAGTGCCATGGTTCAGATAAAACTCAGCTGCCAATCAACTGCAATCAATAACTATTTGTATAAGGGTCGGGTGAGCTGGGGAACAAAACTCTCACTAGAACTGTAGTATAAAAAGGCTGGATTAGATGGCTATGAAAAGCCCCACAATGCCATGAAATATAGAAATAATTTCCTTTCCATAAATTTCAATTGTTAAGTTATTCATCCATCGATAGCTCTAGACATTCCTATGCGCTAGGCTAGAGCACTACGATAGTATCCCATAACTACAGCTTCAACGACTAAGACATCCTTTCTCTTCTTTTAGCACATTGAGTGAGACCTTCCTTCATTTACTATATCGCTGGACTCCTGCCCTATTTCAGCAATGACTAATCTGACTATTGCGTCTGGAAAACCGCCGTTACTGCTTTCTGGGGTTTGCGTACCCTTTTCCAGACCAATAACCACGTCATAGAGGTTGACTCCAATTTGTAATCCATCTCGTCTTTGCCTCGCCCCCAGTTTTATCATTCATATTCATTTTATAACCTAGTAACGGATCATTCAAGCAATTGCTTTAACCAATTTTCCCACAAACAACTTCACTTGATGGTTGATGGAAGAAAGTGGAATCGATGGTAATAGTTTGATGCCATTTCATTTGCCATTTTAGACCACATTCCAAGTGCAGAGCCCGTTGTATGCGGAAATAAAATACGTTTTTTTTTTTCAATGTTCCAAAGCGAATGAATGACGCCTGGTGCAGCCAAATCAAACCGTATTGATTCAAGGCAACAAGGGTATAAATTCGCCATTTATTATAACCAACAGCTTTGGAATAGCTGCAGACAAATCATTGTTCGATGTTTCTACTGACAGCACTGAATTGATTTTCTACTACATTGAAAATCAAATGTAGCCTACCGAATTAAACATTTCCACACGCATTATGTGACGAGCGATTGATGATAACAATGTTCATAACACATTATTTACTAACGTAACTAAATATTATTAAAATTGTGTAATTCCTTACTGTGTGACCGTATGTTGATGGCGTAGAAGGCTGTCGGACCGTGGCCAACAACCCACTAGTGAAAATATATTTATATATATATAAAGATATTTCAAACGTATATAGGGCTCAATTCAGTCGATCAATACCAACACAGTATTGTTTTGAAATTTAACACGCAACAAGGGTTATTGTATTTAAAAGACAATTAAAAGCGAAATAAATTGCAGCACAAATAAAACATACAGGGGATTGGTCAAAGTGCATCGACCAATGAAAGTCGTTTTTTTTGACGGATCCTGGGCGTTGAGGATTAAAGCCAACACATTCCTGCCACGTCATCCGCTGTCATCTCAATAATGCAGTATCTTATTAGTCGAAAAGTTAACCATATTGCAATTTAAAAATAAACCTTAAATTTACTTTAATCCACTGACAAATAGTTCAAAAAGGTAGGTCAAATGCCATTATTAAAACAACAGAAAACCTTTACCCAGGGTTAACGCAGACGATACAAGCCATCTACCATAAACATACAAAACATTCACCACACTGAGAGGAGTTGGTTATATATATGGTTATATATATTTTTTTCTATTGTTTCACCTCAGGTAAAGACATATTTTGGAGGATACAGTATTTTTATTAGGTTTTAGTTTTTCTTTATTTGTATATTACTTTGTCACAATTTAGGATGCACTGCTCTCTGGTGGCAGAACTGCACCATACCTTTTTGCGTTGCCTCCTGCTACTTTTAAACAACCAATTAGCAAAAAAAAATCAGAATGTAGCCTGATAGTTATTATTCGACTGTAGTTTTTTTAAAACAAAAAAAGCAAGTCCTATTTACAAACATTGCTCTATTGTTTGTATTACATTTCTTTACAGTGGACTGTAACAGGTACTGCTCAATATGACCTACTTAAATGCGCAACAGTTTTCAGTGGACTTCCAAGCATTTACACACACTCAGACAGACAAACACACACACACACACACACACACACACACACACACACACACACACACACACACACACACACACACACACACACACACACACACACACACACACACACACACACACACACACACACAGTGAGAGAGAAAGAGAGAGCTGCAGAGGGGGAGTTTTTATCATAGGCGTGAGTCTGGAGGATGGGGTAGCTTGTCCAATTGCCTTTTGGTTGCAGTTGCTGGAGGGTTTAGTCACTCGCTCAGAAAGGCAACAGCAGTGTCCCTCTCCTCTACCAGCTCTGTGGCTGTAGCATCCATTTTGCCTCTGGAGAAGTCGTTGATGGCCAGCCCCTCCACAAACTTCCAGCTCTTGTTCTGAAAATAAAAGTCTAAATCAGTAAGGTTGAAACTTTATTAAACACTTCTGTGTGTAACAAAATTGTTACACGTGTCAGGAGTTGAAGCACACAGCTTTAAATGTACCAGCACTTAGTGAAGGCATTAGAGCCACTTTTAAAAGATCAGTGCTGGATGAATCTAACCATACTCCCATGGTATTGAAATGGAAGCACCGTTCGTTGCTTTGTATTAAATAAGTCTGTTAAATAGCATGACAGTTGTGTCATGTCATGGGAGCGGGGGTAAAGTCTCACCTTGATCTGAACAGGGAATGAGTAGATGAGGTCTTCAGGAACTCCATAGGAGTTGCCTTTTGAGTAGACCCCCATGGAGATGAACTCACCCTGGAGGTTGAGAGGAGATATGAGACACATTGCAATACCCCTACATGTACGTGCAATACCCCTACAAAAGTGATTCAACAGGCCCTGAACACAGAAGATACCTCACCAATTACATGCTCCCCCTTGCCCATGATCTGATTCACATTTTTACTTGCCCACCAAAAGGTCAAATTTACTGTGGCTATTCAACACCTCTATTGACCCACATACTCCTCCCCTGGCCACTCTCCTAGCAAAGGTAGGGCCCAAGTGCTCAACCCCAGTGCTTACCTCCGCAGTGCCACACCAGATGTCCCTCATGTGGTCACAAATAGCCTTGGCCGCAGACATGGCGCTGGACAGCTTCCTAGCCTTGATGACCGCTGCGCCTCTCTGCTGCACCGTCTGGAAACGACATGATCAGCACTTTCACTGGGACAGTCATTTAAAACCACACACAGACTAGACTACCAAGACAACTGGAACACCAGTGTAGAATAAGAAATGACTTATGTTATGTGTCTGTCTGGAAGGCCCTGGTAACTAGCTAGGTGAACACAAAGCACCCGAGGTGTGAACTCACAGAGATGAACTCTCCCTTGAGCCAGTTGTCGTCCTTGACGGCATCGAAGCACGCCAGGTCGCTGCCGGCCTTGTTGACCTTGCAGTGGTGCACGTCGGGGTACTGGGTGGACGAGTGGTTGCCCCAGATGATTACGTTCTTCACGTGAGTCGCCGGCACGCCGCAGCGCATCGCCACCTGCAGACCGGGAGGGACACGCGCATGTGGAGAGACAAGGGGGGTGAACGAGCAGTATTAAACTAAATGTTTGGTATGTGTTTTAATGCGTCATCGTAACACACATGTTGGAGGGATGCAATATTAGGCCATCGGGCTCCCAAGGGATAAAGAGACGGAAAAGTAACAGAGTGTTGAAAAAGGAGAGGAGGGGACACTTACCTGAGAGAGGGCCCTGTTGTGGTCCAGACGGGTCAGGCAGGAGAAGTTCTCCTTGGGGATGGAGGGGGCGGACTTGGCTGCAATTAGACAGTTGGTATTGGCAGGGTTACCCACCACCAGCACCTGAGGAAAATTAGAGCATGGGTATTATGAACAGGGGCGTCTTGTTTTCATTGTTTCCACAGCTGTGGCACACAGACTTTAAATCCCCCTATCAATGCCACAGCTCGAGAGCTAATCCTACCCCCAACTTGTCTGAGAGAAGGTCAAAGGGAGAAGAATGCTGTGAGGTAGGGGGCAGAGCAGGACTGGAAGGAGAAGAGAGTCGGGGCGGAGAGTGGAAAATAGAGAATGCTGGTGTGTGTGTGTGTGTGTGTGTGTGTGGTTTGACCTCTGCCAGCCCAGACCTGCCACACACTTGCCTGTCAATCAAACAATCCCTGAAACATGCTGCAAGGTCAGTGTTGGCAGCAAAGGTCTAGCTGACTAAGCAAGGTGTGCACAAAGTGAGGTTTATATAGGCCAAATAATGTCTGAGCAGGGGAAATCCATGCAAAGACATGCACAGACAAAGGGCCTTCAAGGTCAGGAGAACAGTTTCACTTCAGCAACCAGCAATCAGCTGCCTGGTGAATTCCCAATTACCGCATGCCTGGAAGCGCACCGCTATTGCTTTGAGAAAGTAAGGGCTTGTTGAAATGAGTCACAAAGAGACAGGCCTTCCGTCTCACCTTGACAGTCTTCTTTGCATACTTTTCCAGGGCAGCCCCCTGGCTCTTGAAGATGGCCACGTTGGCCTTGAGCAGGTCCTTCCTCTCCATGCCGTCCCTCCTGGGCATGGAGCCCACGAGGATGGCCGCGTCCAGGTCCTTGAAGCCCACCTCCTCCTTGTCCGTGGGGATGACCTCTGCGGGGCGAAAGCACAAGGGGTCAGTGGGTCAGGCAAGCTGAGAGGGTTGGGTTGCAGAACTAGACGCAAGAATCACGAGAACAACACATTTTTGATCGCTGAGCGACACTGGACGAAAACCGAAGAGAGAGAGAACATGATTGGGACGATGGGACGCGTTCAAACACTAATACGCCCCACGTTTCTACACGGCCTGGACTCACATCCCATGAGCACTAGTAGAAACTGTTATGTCAGTGGTCAGTGGCCAGTTGAAGGGCCCACCTCTGTGCATTGAGCACGGTCTTTGCAACACTGTTGGTTAATACAGGGGCCTCTCACAGCCCTAGTACAAAACAAACAAAAGACTGGACCATTTCAAAAGAAAAATACCAATGGAGGCATAGCACAATATCACCTCACGACTAAAGCAGTGGCATTGGCTGCAGTAACGAGACAAATGAACCAACATTGCGAGACCAAACTCCTTATTGCATGAGCTCAGAATAGAGTTCTTGTGTCCAGGAATATAGAGGTAGGTTTAAGCTAGATGCTAAAAAGTAATCCCACTTTCAAAAAGAAAAAGCTAACATATTTGAACTCTAATAAAACATTTTACCGTGAAATCCATTCAGAAGCTTGCACACTTTATTCACCTTGAAACAATTTGTGTTGGGTAACAAATCTGTTTCAACACAATTGTTTTATGCTAATGAACACAGAAAGACTGGATAGTTCATGGGGTTGATTGAATCCCAGTGGAGAGCAGAGGGAGGGTGTAGGGGGGGCTTTCCAATTAAAAGGACATACATTTCTTGCACGGGCTCTGTAAGACAAGAGGTCATGGTTGTTACCTTTCAAAATTGGGAGTGCACAGTCCTGCAGCTCCATGACCACACCTTCCAAGACTGGCAGCATGGGTGCGATGTCCAGAAGGACCAGGATAATGGGCTGATGGGAGGGTAGTGAGGTTTATGGTATATGAGGAGTGGCAAGAAATAACATGCTTAATGAAAATACACAAATCCTATCAACAGATGGTGGCTTGCGATATTGGTGGATGCTTGCATAGTAACTGAACACAGTCACTGTCCCGTAGTGATGTGGTTGAGTGTATAATGAGACAAATGTGTGATACGATCACAGCTAAGCCAGCCAACGCAAATAAATTGACTAGGAACTAGGATGTTTAATGTCCCCTATAAACCCCTGTGTATGGTGCTGAAACCGGTTTCTACAAGCGTTCTTGCCCTTGCCGCGGCCACCTATTATGAGATCAGGGTGGTGTCACGTGAGTAAGCTAAAGCCCTTCATTACCTGATCTTTGCCGAAGACATCTCCCTTGGCAATGCCGAACAGCAGAGAATATGCAATTTGCCCAGCAGCACCGGTCACCAGAACTCGAATAGGCTCAGACTGCAAGACAAGACACAAAGACAACCGGTTTTCTGCTCCTCCTCTGTTGGGACTGAACTAGAATAACATTTAATGCAATATAATACCATAGCAACTAAGGGTTTAAAGGCACAGTGCATGTCCAACACTAAAATGTCGAATTAATAGGACGCTAGACCTGGAGTTTAAAAATAGAGCACTGTGGTCAGGCCACTGCAGCTTGGCATCTCCATTATGTAAGAGGGCATAGATAGCCTATTTATAATTTTAGAGGCTACGTTTAGCATATCCATTAAACCTGAACATTATTAGCATTACTATCATGCACTTCAAAGTAATTGCAAGACAGTTAAATGTCATAATGGAAATAAACACATGGCCAAACAAATAACATAATGTATATAGATAAGTTATTAGATAGACTTAGAACAAGGAAAGTGCATGAAATGAAAGTAATTTCAACCTTGAAACAGTGCATGCATATTTTACAAGTTAAGAAGGTTATATGCACGCTTAAGATAACGTGGTGTTTTCTTAATAATTATTCAGTTTCAGTTTATACAGAGCAAACACTTACTTTCCCATTGAACCGTTTGAACTTTGAATAGCCACCGAGCAAACGATAAGTTATTGATGCGACTGTTTTCCTGAATTGCTAAAGCCGGCTTAGTACAGGCGAACTAGCCAGTGTTTTATTTAAAACGCAAATTAACTAACAAAATTATAATGATATTGATACTCACCATTTTAGTGTGACAGGTTGGTTGGACTGTTCTCCCACTTGTAGTACAACGAGGTCACCCCTGCTGCTTGACGAATGAAGATAAATTCGCGACACCTGCCACCGGTTCGCGGTAGCGCCGGATTCTTGGTAAATGTAGTTTAAATGTGTCTAAAAACCTAAATACAGTGTTTTACACAGATAAATTGTATTTTACAAGTAATAAATCAAACTGTGTAACCCAATATGAAAGAAAATAAACAAAGTATAAATCGTATTACTTTAGAAACAAACAAAGCATACAGATGGCTAGCAAGGGAGCTTTCCCTGTTGCTTAGAAACGAGCAATCCCTACCCTTCTCTGCTTGCGTTTTAGCTAACTTGGCTAGCTAGAGTGCAGTTAGGTTAAACACATGTGGTCTTGGGAAAGACATTAATTACATTAATTACTGTCAAGAAATTCTCGGTATTGACTTTAATATTGATTTGAGTTAGTTCATCATAAAGTTAAATGGTTAATGGGAGCTGATTTACAATATGTCTAGTCTAGGCAACTGGCTAATGTTTGTTTGCTACCTTGCCAAATCCATTGCTGAAGTTTTGCTGTTGGCTAGCGTTTCAGTGAGAAGAATATCAAAGTATCATTAAGGTAATACATTTAGCTACGATCTAAACAATGCATGCATGCTCTCTTGAGATACATTGTTGTTAAAGTTGCATTGTGCGCGTGTGCTTGCCAAGTGCGCAGGGATGTGTTCAAGTCATATTCATGTAACCGTCTTGCAATCTCTTGGCAATGACCCTCCTCTTCCCTTACCCATGATTAACAATACATTCAGGATCCCCAGATCGTTATCTTCTTGCAATGGTGAAACTACGTAATGTAATTATCTGGAAAGTGACGTTTTTATTACCATGCATTGTAGGCAAGTTAGCCGCAGCAAAACTAGACCAAACATGTACACTAAATAAAAAGATGTACCCTGTAGATCCAGGGGTAGGCCAAACTATACCATTGTTTTTTGTAGAACTTAATGTGTTGTGTTAGCCGATCTTTTCCATAAATATTGCATTACCTCATTACAGGTTCATTACAACAGTTGGACAAACGGCCTAGGGGATAATGTTACATCTGATTGGCGCGCTGCTGTAACCTAACTTAGGAAATATATACTGTAGGTATTTTAACTTTAGCTACTCTCTGTTTAGCTTTGAGTTTACATAACATAGCAATTGTTATGGTCCTGTAGTACCAGGACCTGACTGGTAAATTATTTTTGAAAGCAACTGTTAGCCTATATAGAATTACCCCATCCAAGATACGTAAGCTGATTGGTTGTTTTATCCTTTTTTTGTTTTATACATGTTAATTAGCCCTGCATGACCACATCTACACCCATGCCTGCCAATGACAGCCCCTGACGCAGAAGCCCTGCTCCTCAAAGGGTTCTGCGTGTGATAGCCTGATTCAGTGGGGTGTTTGAAGCAGCTGCCACTTCCTGGCGCTGATGTGTCGAGAGTGGCTGCTAGATTTGTCTCCCCTCGCGGGGCGCGGGGTCTGTGATAGACGCCAGGGTAAGGGAAACAGGTGCTCACAGCTGTCGGCACTGGCAGCCACGGCGCTGTGCGATCACACTGGGGCTGGAAAACAGAGGCCCTGAGCCCACTGATGGGGTAGTAGTTATTGAGGCTGAGGACACTCACCACGGTGCCTCTGGCTGTGGGTTTTGTTAAACCAAATACTCTTGAGTGTCACTTTATTTCTTCAGTCTTAACCTTAGCTTTCTTCATCTCCGTGCATTACTGAAGATTTCACTGAATTAGTGTAAATGATGAAATTCGGTTTGTTTTAGCCTACATTGAGTAAATTTGTAAATTAAAAAAAACGATTAGATTAATTGAACTTGCTATTTTTCAGAGTGTATCGGTTAAGTGGGGATGGTTCAAATGTCTCATTTCAAACAGTTTTGGGTAATAGTTCAAATGTAAGGTGTAACCTACGTCTATTATTGAAATACAAAGCCTGCTTTCTTTTCAAACCATACTTATCTTATAAATATCAGTTGGCCTGGTGACAGTTATGACTTTTAATCTGAGCAATTTTTTTAAGATAACTCCTATTTGATAAGTTAGATTGGTATGTTTATTTTTTTTTTGTCTGTGGCAGTTGCCTTAGCTCAGTTGACATGAGGGGATTAGGCATACTTTCTATGTGGAAAGAAATCATAACAAAACCCATAAAAAGCGGCGCTGACGATAATATCTGGTGCCGGTTTGCTCTGCCAGCCTGATCTTATGCTTTGAAAACAATCAGCATTGTAGTTGTTTTTCTCACACCAGGCCCGAAACCTGGAGCCCCTACATGGCAGTGGGAGCTGGTATTGTTCACACGCGTACAGACGCAGTCGTCCAATACACACACGTATTTACCCTCACACTCTTAACGGGGAGAGCCACAGACATAAACCCATTCAAACAAGTACTCAAACACACATCCACAATCACAATGCTTTTGGCTCCCATGAGCAAAGCTGTAGGTGTGACAGGCTGTGAAGTTAGCCTACACTCTCTCTCACCCCTCTGCTTGTCCTGTCTCCTCCCCCTCTTTGTCCCCAACTCACACTTCACCTCCCTCTCTCCTCTACTGCCTCCAACCTCTCCTCATTTGTCCCCCTCTTATCGGCCTTTCTCTCCTCCTCTTCCGTTTGTCCCCTATGAATTCAGTTCAGTGACCCTGCAATCTGAACCTAGCTGTCAGATAGCTGGTTTCGTGAGGCTACGCATCTCTCCTTATCTATCGCTCTAGACCAAATAGTCCTTTCAATGCACCAGCAAACCAGACAGCAAGGGATACACTCACACACACACACACACACACACACACACACACACACACACACACACACACACACACACACACACATTTACATGTGCACAAACTCGCACCCACATAACTGTCTTCATGCCCTGCAGCTAATTACATCACCCTCATTGCTATCTTTGAACACCGTCTTCAATCCCTTGCTGTGATTGCTATTTGCTATCAATGGTGCATATCTGTTTCTGGCTAATGTAATGTACTGTGTGCCGTCGCGGTGTTGTCCTTTCAGATTGGTTTATCAGTCTCTGAATCAGATATGGAGTAGCTCAGATTAGGGTAACTTTATCAAACCGAACACTGTCCCTGTTTAATATTAACAGAGCATCTTATTTCAACTGACCGTCAATCCTCTGCAGTACTCTCAAGGTGACACTAGGTGTCAGTGTATGGCTTTGCTTATCATGGAGCCTGTGGCTTCACGTTGGAAGCCCAAATACCTTTTTCAATTGGAATTCAAGTCCAGGCTAATGTAGCGTTCAGCTTTGCAAATTGAGATAAATAAAAGTTGCACATTTCAAATTTCCAGTTGAAGTTGTGAGACGTACATTCAGTGATTAAATAGTTGTAGCCTGGTCTTTCCCTTTGTCTGGAAAGATAAAGCACAGCCTCCATATTGCTGTGTTCAACCTGCATGAATGAGTTGCCTTCAGAAATAGCCTCCAGTTCCCTTTGAGCTGTTGTGATTGTGTGGCTGTGGCACATTTAAGACAAGACCTGGAGGCACACAAGCGTTTATAATGTCCCTTGATGTAGCTTCCTGCGTGTGCGTGTGCGTGTGCGTGCGTGCGTGCGTGCGTGCGTGCGTGTGTGCGTGTGTGTGTGTGCGTGCGTGCGTGTGTGCGTGCGTGCGTGCGTGCGTGTGTGCGTGCG